>QOVE01008562.1:0-12121 GCA_003521275.1 Tricholoma sp. MG99 | reverse complement strand
TCTGTCTGTAAGTGACCAGTTCTGACCTGCAGAAATGCATATTATGCCTAAGGGCGGAGACCCGCAGTGACTATGGAAACACCACTGTCGTCCGCTCCGAAGTATCGTACATGCCAGTGATCCGAACTCGCGGGTTCAACTCTTCAGGAGATTGTACCACCGATTTCGATTGCCTCAAAACCAAGCTTTCGATCCGGACCTGGGTAATACTTTAGATTGCAACTGAAATTTATACATATCATATGCATCTTTCGAAACAGATAAACCTGCGCATTGCTTCCCCCTTCTCAGCCTCCGATCGTATTGAGGTTTTGCACATGCAAATGCAAATGCAGCTTCTCTGCGAAGAATGTTCGTCTACAATCCTGCATCCTGCGGCCGGATCTACAGGCCGAGTGAGGTCTGAAATACGGAAGACGGATCAGAGCCCAAACGTCTAGCCTTTGGCTGCTGGAGATCCTCAGCATTCTTGTTCTTGTCAATGCCAATTTTACTTCTCTCAAACCCTTCAGCTAGCAGCATTCCATCTTTCTTGGGTTGTCCCACTATCTTGTTCAAAGTTATGGACACGGGAAGTACAGACTTCCGGTCTTTGCGCTAGCCGTCTTCTCGGAGCTCGTTCCGAGTCCGCATAATAGTCTTGCCCTGGATTCCAAAATGCGGAGTGGACTTACGTCTGCTGCGGCGACTGCTCTCAGAGCTGCTAGAAGACTTTGACGACGACTGGCTAACATGACAATCAGAGCTCTTATCTTGTACCTGTCATCAACACACGGGAACTCAGTTAAATACATCTCTCTTCACACCCTATCTTAAAACGCGCTCGCCTCCTCGGTAAGCCTCCCTGCGATCGGAGAAATATCGGTCAAAGATTCGGGGGGATCAGACAGGGTCACGTCTCAGCGGAATCGTCTGGCGACTTCTGGCGACCGTACTCGTACTCCTAGCCATGGAGAGTTGAGACACCGGCTCGGAAACTCACTTAACTAGGTTTACATTCCCGTTCCCGACAACCTCATTACGCCCGGAGATTGGTCATTGATCTTGCATCACGAGTGGGTTCCGCGCGCTGTACCACATTTCTCATTGGTAGGTGGAATCTGGGCATCTCTGTGATTGTAGCGCGGATAATTCGGGATACGGCACGAGCCCCGATCATGCAGGCGGGTATAGACCAGGGATGCAATTCTCCAGCTCCTTGTGGCGATACGGCTCCGCCACGCCGCAAGCACGAGCTCCGATAATTTCGTTGTGTTCCCCAAGTCGGTGCCAAGGTAGCATTTCGAGTAAAGGGTCTATGTTCTTACGTCTGCTCATAATTCTATCACTGCAAGTTGAATTCCGAAGTGTCGGCAGATTGTTTTTGCATACAAATGTCACGATTCGCAGAACGACAAGCAAGCTTAGTCCAAGTTTGACAGATGATCACAACCGAGGTGCCCGGCAACCAACACCAACACATGATTGATGCGTGTCGTGGAACGTATGCTTACGACGCATCACCTATGTTTAAGTACGGCAAGTGCGATAAGTAGCGATCGGCACTCTCATCAACCCCATATGTAGGTCGAGGGTGGAAAAGGAGGGGTCTTCATGAGATGGGGATATCCAGGCCGTGATTCCGCTACGTGAGCGCTCGATCCACACTCTAACGTTGATGCAAGGGGTGATTCTCACAATCTCCATAGGCAGTTGCTGGCGGAAAAGCAGAAGATTTTGGTAGATGGGGTATGCAGATATACTTGATCCTGCGCTGTAAGGGCGCGGGCGCTGTTCTAATGATGTTCTGTGGATAAAGATAGGGAACGCTATGTAGATAGTGCAAGTCGGTACATGTATGTCTTAATTGCAAACACGTTGCCATATGCATGGCCAGAGGAAGAGTGATATATATCTATGATTTCACTGGCACTGATGACTGACATTTATTTGCGCTGACCCTTATCAGATGCGAAGAGCACTTTCGAATCGGCCTTCAGTGAGAGGCGCAGTTATGTCGTCAGTACTTCAGTGAGCTATATTGCAAAGACCAACGATGCAGCTAGATCAGCACCAACGAAAATAGTTTCCGATAACTTTCACATAAATCAGGGCAGCGGCATTGGCCACAGTGACGCAAGATACAGAAAAGGAGCGCTCATAGACTCACGGCATCGTCAATCCTGCACAGAAGGTTCCGAGTCACTATGACAGCGTGGAAGTTTCTCTCGCTGAACCGAAACACGACAGTATAAGTACCATACTACCTCTTCAAGCCTTGTTAGGCTGTGAAGTGGTCTGAGAAATCCGGTCCTCTTAGGTTATCGACAGAGCCCTTTGCCAAGTTGTGCCAGTGACCAGTGGAAATACGTCGGTGAGGCAGGCGTCCACGAGGCTTGCTGCTGCGGCTGCACATGGCCTCGGTCTAACAATAGTCTCGTATCATTGAATCTGGCCTCTGCTCATCCTTCGCTGTCTAGATAATTCGCCGGAGTCTTGGAACAGGTTCCTAGAAAAAAAGGTTCTGCAGTGTGCATGTGAACAGACGAGCGTACAGTCGAGTTTGCCTACATTCCACAGGCACTACACTGGCATGTCTTAAACCATACTTGTGACACCCCATAACCCATGCCAACAAGATTTCGTGACGCCGTGCGTCGGGGTAGTAATCAAACCTTCCGAGATGACCATCGTATCTTCTTTCAGACCTCTCCTTCGATATTCCAATCGGGAGTTCTGTAACCCTCACTCCATGATAGAAGGGCAATGCACGAGAACTCGGGGACCACAATTCCCATCTCCTGGATCAAGTAGCGACGAAACGTCCCGTGTGCTGCTTGAATGGTGGAAGGAAGAAACTGAGGGGGTCGAGAGTCAAAATATAGCCATTGTCGCTAGCTGTTCGATTGGTCACGAATCGAGGAGATCGATCATGGGAAGAGGTATTAGACATAGTAGAATAGAAAGGAAGCTCCGAATTCGAAGCAATCGCGCTCAGGATATCAAAAATACCGAGCTGCAACCACCAACGGACGAAGGCGGCAGAAGCCAGCCAAGCTCCTAGACATGTCATGTGACCGGGCCGAGAGATAACCGGATCGGACCAGACTGAGATTCCATGGTTCTGGGTTCAATTCTGGCGTGGTGCAGGTAGTTTTCGCTTTTGGTTCTTGATGAAAAAATATTTTAGTGATAACTTCTCCCGCGCACTTCCCGCCGCTAACCTCTCAAATGCTTGGCCATTTTTCTTTTCTTAATGGCAATTTTTTTTGACTGACAAGGAGTTTTTTCGGAGTTTGAATTTACCAAATTCGAAGGCATTCCTCAAGTCATACTTATTCTGAAACCCGTGAGTCGTCCGCTGGATTATAGCCCTTCCAACGCACTAGGTACACCCACTGACTGCCATTCTTCTCCGATGAGAATCGGTGACCTAAGATAGCTTCGACCGTGACCTCGTATTCTTCCGACGCTAGGAACTCTAATGTCGAAGGCAATGTAGTTCATTTTCCATACCGTGACTCATCTGGCGACCAGTGATATCTGCGGAGATGTTCCAAGTTGAAGATTGGTGGTAGACCACATGGTTGACTTTCTCCATCACTTCAAAGGGGCCAATGTATGTAGGCGTCAAGGTCCCATTCGCTGCAACGCCTGAGCTTGTGTTGCCCATTTCATATCGGTGCATTGCTATTTTTGTATTGTTCTTACCCACATTCTCTGACGAGTTTGGGACAGGGAAGCAGTTCTTGCCACTCTATACATCATGCCAACATACTTGTGGCTGATTCGGTGTGGCTGATTCGGTGTGGCTGATTCGGGTCCGACAATCATAGACTTTAGTCATTCGCGAGTGTACGATGATCAAGACGCAAAATATAGCGAATATACACAGCTTCGATCTCTCCTCGACCGATGTGAAAAGTAGGATGGACACGATGGAAGACTCGGAAGTCGAGTGTTATGAAAAGCACCGTCACCAATCGATGATTTGAAATCAGGGCCAGCGAGTGCATTTCTTGGTGTTTTCGAACAACTACTGTGCAGCGTATCAAGGCAATGCAAGCTGGTCAACGTGCCTATCCGTGCTCACTATAAGCGCTGCTTCTCCCCGGCGAAAGTCAAGGCCGCAAAAACTTCTTCAAAGATAGCATTATTCAGCCAGTCAGTCAGAAACGAGAGCTCATTCTGTGGGTAGTTCTGGCTCAACTACACAGGCGCTGGCAATGAACTTACATTCTGTTTTCTGATTACAACCAGCATATTGAGCAAAGGCGTGCAATTTTCGACTTGAGATCTGGTTGAGGCTGTCATGGATCGGTAGTAGGACCAATAGTAGCATTTTCGAGGCGCATGTACGGGTGTTGGGAAACTGTGACCACAGTTGGGGCAGTCTCATCCGGTAGGCTATTTCAGACAGCATACGGCAATTTTCTTCCTACAACGAGTTGATCTGATGAATGGGTTACACAAAGTGTTACAGACACTGGTCTGCGTTTCTTGCGGCATCAAGGCGTGTTTATCCATCACGGAGCTTTTGCAATTTCCTTTCGAAATCTCTAGGCTGGCACTATCATTCGTCGTTCGTCGTGATTTTCTCACCTTTGTACGTGTATACAGATATTACATCCTTGGCGATCGATGATCGCAGAATTGTTAAAAGAGCGAACAACTCAAATCGTCTTATCTTTGCAGGAAAGAAACAGGGTTTTGATTAAAGTTGATTCTTCATGGACAAAAGAAATAGCCCCCTTACCTCAGGCTGATGCCCACAGCTTCCTGCCTCGACGCACACCAAGTTTTGTGGCTAGGTGCTATTTACTTGAGCTAGTACTCAATCAGTTTGAATTTGTGTCACGCCGTGCAGAGCGGAAATCATGTTGATGGTGAAGATGGACTCTATTCAGTCCTGACTCGGGTTCTACCCCCAAAGGAATGTCCGCCAGGGATACGGCACAACTCACCAGTATCTCTGGGAATCAAAGCGATGGTCACAATGCATTACGACCTGATCATGCAGTAGCTCGCGAGCGGTTGTCTCAGCCTTTACTCCGATCTTGGCAATGATTTGAACTATGGTCTGAGGTACTGGTGGGTACGAGTATATAAGCACCTCGAATCGCTAACTTGATTCTCCATTCTCAGCTGGTTCTGAGCATCACTACTCGTCTCATCTAAACAATCCAACCCTCAGCATGCCTGAACTTCGTTCGTTTAATTCGTTAACCCAACTTAATACTATAAAACTATCACAATGAAATACACTCACGTTATCGTTCTCGCTGGTGCTAGCGCCGCCATCGTCTCGGCTGCTCCCACTCCGGACACTCTTTCCTACGATGCTCTTGTAACAAGATTTGGGTAAGCGGAATGTCTGTATTCACGGCTCGCATTAATTTTTTTCCGCAGTGACTTGCCTCCCTCGTCGGGCTCGGGCTCGGGGCCATCGACTGGCGCTCCTGCTGGTTCTTCAAAGACTGATCTCAAGGAGAAAACGCCATCGGCGTCATCCGACACTCAATCGCACATTCATCACCATTCTACTATCCACCACAATTCTTTTGGTAAGGGTATTGGAAAGGGCGTCCACCACCACAAAAATGTCGCAGGAGACAAGGATCGGCTCGAGGATGCACGCGAGCACGGCAGTCATCGCAAACAGACCGCAGGCGGCAGACAAGATCTAGCATCCAAACAGTCCAGCCATCAACACAAGTCTGATGCCTCAAACGCAGCTGCTAGGCAATCCCCGCAGCGTCGCAGCTTCGACGAGTATCTTTACCCTCGTTTCGGTCATGGTTTGGCAAGAACTTCCTTTGGTATGTTCCGTCACCACGGAAAAGGAATGGCAGAGGGTGCCGAAATTGCGGCAGACAACATTAACTCTGGCCAGCAACGCCGTGATCTCGAGTATATGGAGAGCATCGAGGCTCGTGGCACGTCCAGCGCATCTGGTTCGGGGTCGTCTGCTGGCGCATCTACTGCTGGGTCTGCCAAGGCCGATCCCAAGGAGTCATCGTCATCATCCAACACTCAATCGCCCGTTCATCACCACCTTAATACCCACCACAATTCGTTTGGTAAGGGTGCTGAGAAGAGTACTGGAAAAGGAGTCCACCACCACAAAAAGACTGCAGGAGACAAGGATTAGCTCGAGGATGCGCGTGAGCACGGCAGTCATCGCAAACAGACCGCAGGTGGCAGACAAGATCTAGCATTCAAACAGTCCATCCATCTACACAAGTCTGATGCCTCTAACGCAGCTGCTAGTCAATCCCCGCAGCGTCGCAGCTTCGACAAGGATCTCTACGACTTTGAGGCTCGTGACATCTCGAGTGCATCAGGCTCAGCATCGGGTGCTGGCGCATTTACTCCCGCTAGGTCTGCCAAGACCGATCTCAAGGAGGAGACACCATTATCCAATACTCAGCCTTCCCGTGTCCACCACCCTAACACCCACCACAATTCCTTCGGTAAGGGCACTGGTAAGGGAGCTCACCACCACAGAAAGGCCGCAGGAGACAAGGATCAGCTCGAGGATGCACGTGAGCACGGCAGTCATCGTAAACATACCAGCGCCACAGGTGGCAACCAAGATCTTACAGGCAAGCGATCCAACCATCCACACAAGTCCGAAGATTCTAGCGCAGCTACTCGTCAATCCCCTCAGCGTCGCAGCTTCGACGATGATATTTATCCTCGTTTCGGTCTTGGCTTGGCCAAAACTGCCTTTGGGATGTTCCGTCACGGGAAAGGTGTGAAAAAGGGTGTCGAAATGGCTTCAGAGCATCGCGGAGGCCACGGCAACGACGACGGCTCAAACCAGACTCGTGATCTTGAAGATATAAAGATCGCCTCCCGCGACGTTGGCTTCGACGATGAAGAGCTCTCTGCTCGTGACATGGAGCTGATCAAGCTTGCTGCCCGGTCCTTTGTTGATGATTTCGAACTCAACGAGCTCGACTAATCGTAAGTCATCGTCTCCATGAAACCTCGTTGGTTTTACTTATTGTCCTTTTCAGTTTATGCATTTCATAATTAGTGGTGGCATTTCAGGTTATCTCTCGGGTTAACAGGCTACACGTTCAACTTTGAAGTTGTAGGGATGGGCTCAGGGATTGCGTAGCATACTTACACGATGCCAATAAGCAATATTAATGATAACGTACTTATATTCTTGTCAACAATCCCCGTTTCGTAAGTTCAAGATTCAGTAAACTAATGCAACATATATGGAAACGTCAGTCACTTTGTCAACAAACCGGAGTTCAGTTACTTGAGCCATTGACCATCTCCAGTGCCCTGACCGACCGTATCACTTCATTGAAGGATTCAGGAGTGCGCTTCGAGTTGAAGTCTCGAATCTTCGTGGAAGTATTACCAGCGTTGATTCCACTGGCAGCATTTCCGTGTCTCATACTTCAGTAATCGATGGTTGATGCAAGGTTGATGAGGTTAAAAAAAGTTGAAGAAAAGTGTCAGTAGGCTGCTTTCCTCTCTACTAGCGATATTCTAGTTCCACGACACCTTCAACACAGCAGTTGCCAACGCCTTCACCAAGTCCCCCGAGAGTCCCAAGGCGCCCAGACCATCGATGCCTCCGTTGGCGGGACTCGAAACAGCCCGTCGTCAGGTCGAACCGCCATATGGGGAGTGCACGGTCACCCAGTACCTTCCACTTCATCTCCCCGTCAAGTTTTGGACCAACAGATGGTGCAATCATAAAGTGTCGATGCCATCACATTGAGGCGCCAACTAAGTTGAGGTTTTGGTCGGCACTAGCGTTTGGTTAGATACCGAGGTGTTCGAGGCCTGTGCTTGGTGTGGGGGGCAGTGATGAGCAGCTGGGGAAGCCGCTGCTCTCGAGGGAACGAGCGCGTAAAGCGCGGCTAGCTAGAAGTATGCACTTCATCGCACTGGCATTCAAGAGCCCATACACATACGTTAGTCAAGCAAGTTCCGTGAAGATCCACGCGGTGTGTTCCTGGCTACATCGGACATCCCAGTGCCAGCAGCTATTATTTGTTTGGTCTGCCTACGGGAGACTAAGCAGCTATTGCTCCGATTTACGAGGTTATTCGGAATGCTGTAGGCTGAAGCTGTCCTAGTAGTCAAACATAGCATCACCAACCAACTTGGTATTGTCGAGTGACGTGCCAGTGGCATAGCACGCACAGCATTCAAGTTATGGACAGGAGCAAAACCTGCAATAGAGAACGTTCCGAGTGACTGCCAAAACACCAAATTTTATCCAGACCTGGCGGACACATACAGGGGGGCTTTCGGGGGTCCTGCTGTCGGCATGTGAGATTAAACGAGCTTGAAAGGTACACTGATGGAGCCTATTTCTTCGTGATATATATACCGTAAAAGGTGAGTCTGTCCAACACGCTTTTACCACATACGCGATGGATCCACCTCCAGTCTATGCAGCAAGACCACCCAACCCGGTAGTTGATGACTATGACCCAGCTCCGCCACCGCAATATACCTTTCCAACATCATTCAAAATTGGAGCTAGACAAACGCCTGCCTTTGTTGATAGTCCACAGCTCAAGGGTCACCTTGCACTTTTACATTCTTTCGCGCTTCTTCGGTCACAAATAGATGAACTGAGTGCGAATGTTCTACTCGAGGACAAGGATAGACGGTGGTCCTGGTTCATATCACTAGCGGTTGAACGGTGAGCAGCAAGACAGCAAGCTGTTTTTTGTCTTCGTTGATCTATTATCGTAGATTTACGGTGTGGTGTCAATCCTTAACGCTTACGGATACGATGAAACAGGCAGAGGATGTTCTGCCACCATTGGATGTTATCATGGTATGTGAGGCGCAACGCTTGCTCGAGAACGACACACTATATAGAGCCTTAGGTTTGGCACGCTTATATGCTCAATCCAGGGTCTGTGTTTTCCTGTCTTTCTCAGATCACTAGGCTCGCAGCTCGCTATTCTTACTGTTTTCATTTCAAAGGTGGTACGCGGAAGACTGTTCCCGACTTCCTGA
Organism: Tricholoma sp. MG99; assembly: GCA_003521275.1. NCBI lineage: Eukaryota > Fungi > Basidiomycota > Agaricomycetes > Agaricales > Tricholomataceae > Tricholoma > Tricholoma sp. MG99. The sequence goes on along the minus strand of QOVE01008562.1, from coordinate 3,136 downwards.
CTTACATGTATTACAACAAGTCGGTCGAACATTCACGGCTTCCATCGTGGGTTACTCACTTAACTGTGCAATAGTTCGCAGTTACTCATGCCTTTTTTTGTAGTCTCGTTTACCGGGTATTCTTGACACCTATCCGACCGACGCTAGAATGGATGGCTGGAAGGCGAAAACTAAGAGAGAATTCGATCCTCTAGAAGATGCGGCGCAAGCATCATCTAAGACAATTCTGTGTCCCACCTGCCGCAACCCTGTCAATGCAAGTGAGTTTTGATATTATCTTTTCAGTTTTCTCGGCTCACAGTAATTCAAGTGTTTATGAACAATGAAGGGACGGGATATTTTCAGGAGAAATTTTCCATGAGCTGTGTAGACCCCAGTTGCAAATCACCGCCCATCACAAAGATCACACTCGCAGTCAGGAAGTTAGCGGAAGACATAGTAAGGAACGATACAAGACTCAGGTCGTACTTGGCGTAGGTGTATATTTGTCATTACGGTTATTGTGGCGCCCATATCATTTCCTCAAGTGGTACACTGCACACTACCGACAACGTCTCTGATGTGGACCGCGGCAAACTCGTGAAAGAGGCCGTTCTTAAGGCTTCACAGTTCAAACAGCCAGAGAATTCTACTCAAGAGGAATGGTTGGTATCTATCATGAGGAAGAGCAAATATGACCTAAAGCGGATGAAAACCACGATGTCTACGAGGATGACCAATGGAGGTGGAAACCTGTGCGTAGGGGTACCAGCATTGTCATTTGGTCACATCTGATCTGAGTATCAGGTTGAAGAGAATTCTCAATGCCTACACGGACGACAAGATATTCTCCGTTGATCTCGTCGGTGCAGTGCGTTCATCCTGCGTCATTTTATTCTTTCTCTACAACTCATCCCAACTCGACACTGGCAGGTCTTGCGGCAAGGATCTTTCGTGCAGAAGATGTTTGCCTTCCGTTGGACAGAACCAGATTTCTTCGAAAGCCATGAAGACGAAGTTGCCTTACAGCATGCCATTGCACGATATCACGCGTCTGTTGTTAAATTGCTTTGTTTTCGAGTATACTTTGACCAGAGCTTTACAGTTTTCTTGATCTCATGTCTTCGTCTGCTGGGTCCTTCCTTGTGCCGACGCTTGATATTGATCTCGTCTGGCACACTCACCAGCTGATGGCTCATAGATACGAGACTGATTGCAGGATGTTCGTTGGGCGGTTTGTCGATCAGTAGGTTCACTTGTCCATAGTTTCTTGCCATTAATCTGAACATCCCATAGTGATGATAAAGTCGAAGAGACAACCTTGGCTACAGCGTTTGATCTCACATGTCGTGCATGGCAGGTAAAGACTTGAGCTTTGGATAAACCACTTTCAACTAATATTGACTACGACCTGTAGAAGGCTTACAATGTTCGATACACTCACTGCGGTTGCCCTATACCCGGAGACACCATCGCGCAAAAGCTGGCACGCATGGTGAAAACGGACGATTCTGGTTCCCCTTCGCATCTGGTCCCTCCTGACCGTGATGACCTCCTCGCGGCCACGCATCCTAGCGAGCACAATGCCGTCTTTGCCTTCCACAACAAACGGACCAGCGAAGCATCTCAGAAACGGAGGCGCGAGAAGTTCGAAAAACGTCAGAAAGCGAATGCGAAGCTTGCGAATGCTGGGCGGCTGGATAAGAGGGATATTGAGAGGTCCTACGGGCATGATCCGGCATTTTTGATGCCGGTTCCAATGTACTACTATTATCCCGTTGGGATAGGTTGCGTAGCGGCTACTGGGAATGTTGTAAATAATGTGGACAACAGTTCAGGGATCGGAGGATGCGCTAGTGTAAGTAATTCCATTATATTTCTTGGGCATTTTGATGCTGATTTACTTATTGCAGGGAGCAGGTGGATGTAGCGCTGGTGGTTCTACATGTGGCTCAAGTAGGTTGGACGTATTCTGATTATCCCCATTTTCCTAATGTTGTATAATAGGTGGAGGCTGTGGAGGAGGCGGGGGTTGTGGAGGGGGAGGTTGTGGAGGAGGAGGCTGTGGAGGTTGAGGTACGTCTGGTTAACTAATGATTGTACGGTCACTTACGCTTTCCAGGCTGATCTTACAAGGCTCTCTTACTTGTACCCTTGAAACGCAGATTTGTCAATAGTTATAGCCAGCAGTGTTAATGTTCGATTTCTAACACTACTCACACTTCTACATCGTGAACATCGAATGAAGCTCGTGCCAATTAGGAACCACATTCGTCAACATTGAGATCGCGATGATTGGACAGAGAAAAAACTAGGTGGGTGCCATTACATCGGGATAAACGGCGCCTACCTGCACTGGTCCTTGGCTATGAAGCCCTAGAGACCCACCGGTCTGGCTCCTTCCCCATGTTTTGCTTCAACTTCAAGTTCGAACTCGCACCTGAGTAAATTGCTTCTCATGATCAAACCAATTATGGTGATCTGGACAGACTGCGATGGTCTGAGCGCCAGCAGCTGGCAGCGGCAAGGTTTGTCGGTTGGTTTTTGGTGAATAAGAGGGCCCTGATCGTAAATCCATTTGTATCGTGTATGAATTACTACGGTGCCGCTTGTTGATAGCAGTGGCAAGTAAATGCATATCTGCAACGACTGGGTTTCAAGTTACATGAGCTGGCCGCGGTCAGGCTATTGAGCTCCCTTCGCGAGGACTGGTTTCTGAGATCTGAGAAGCAGTGAGAGGATTGCAAGAAGCGGTAGCTGACTTTGAAATCGTTTGGCTTAGAACTAAGACCCAAGTTTTACATAGTGGCTACTACTGGTTACTGAGGAACTTAGATTTCGAACTGTCAAGTGCGGCGAACTCGGATGCCAAAAGGACTCGGGGGCGTTTCTGCGCCTTTATCGTGATTGCCCGATCAGCGCACGCCCTGAAGTGGATTTCTGTTGAGCCGAAGAACAATTCAGAGTCATTGTTCGACCACTCGAGCTGTCCGGAATCGTTCTCGCTGCTTTTCGTGATAAGCCATGATGGTGGACGGGTCTTTCCAAGCAGATGAGAGCTGGAACGAGTCGAAGAATGTTGACGATCAAGACTTACTACCTCCTGAAACCCACGGAAACCGGACGTGGCGGCAACGTTGGGCCAGCGTTTTCTCGG
>QOVE01008552.1:976-13944 GCA_003521275.1 Tricholoma sp. MG99 | reverse complement strand
GGCTTCAGATCATCAACGGTTCCCCCGTAACGAGTGTGAACCCCGCGACGTTGTTAAATCCTGAATGCTTCTCATTTTATGCGGACATAGGATCTGCTTTACGACTCGAGCTTCATCGCCCAGAATAAGTGTACTTTTAGTGTATTGCTAGTTCGATGAACCGAAACAAATCAACATCACGAAAGATTGATCGATCAAGGATTCAGGGAAACGGCGTGGCTGTGAAGTGATCGAGTGTGTAGTACCTTGACCATAACGGGACCCCAAAGGGACCTCGATGAGAAAATTTTCTGACTGGCAGATGTTGTTGGCCTTCATCATCGTGCCCTCAAAGTGCAGTATCTAGACTCAGGTATTTGATTTCATATACCACTGCCCTGCTAGTCGTGCGATCCAGGTTCAGTAACGACCACGATACATCCCCGCCGCATCGTTCCGAGGTTCATGTTTGCCTCGTGCCCGGCCATCGACCTCGATTTTTTAGCGCATTAATAGGCATATCACGGGCATACTTGCCCTTCCCTTAAAATACCCCATCTTTTTCACGCCGCGAACCCCCAGCACCGTTAGGTCCAGCATGCCATCCCTTTTCAACCTCATTAGAGTCTGGATCTATGGTTTGTAACTCTTGTCCACCGTAAGCTATTCGCTGAACATGCTCTAGGCGCAGTTCTCTTGTTCTCTGTCATATGCCTTGCGATGGCTGGACATTTTCAACAAGTTTTAACTGTTTCAGATCTCAGTTGGTCTTCGATTTTCGTGTTTCGGTTGCTTATACTGACTCGGAGTGGTTCATCAGCTCGTTTTGTTCCGTTCGCCATATTCGTGTGCTCCGTTAGCATATTTATTATTCTAGTTCTGTGAGTAGGTGCATGTTCGATCCGCAGACAGTGGCTTATGCCTATCTAGTCTCGGGTTCAGCTTTTTCTTGCGGGAACGCAATCCCATTTCAACAAGGATCGAACTGGCATGTCTGGGTCTTACCGGGATATTTTGGCTCGGTACGGTTCGATTAATTCCTCGCAACATGACATGTTCTCACTACGCTGCAGTCCTTGGTGCCTACCTCGCAACATCTCAGTCACAATCGGCCGATGTGGAATGTTTCTCCTCTGCGTCACCCACGCAACCATTAGCCGATTCTGCAGCTAGCTGTGAGTTCACTTGGACCCATCTAGTTTCTCCTGACATGAAACGTTTACACAGTCCATACCAACCAATACCATGCAATGTATCGGGTCCTAACGTCATTTTCGTTGATAAATGCCGTGCTTGGTATGTCCAACACCTCTTTCCTAGGACACCAGGCTCATGTTGACTCTGTTACAATAGTTCTGGCGTTCTGCATCACACTTTTGTCATTGGCCATTCGAAGGCACAGCAAAGGTGATGAACACATGTGGCATGGACCAGTGACGTCTTGTGCATGGTTCAATACCTACGGGGCTGGAGTCAAGCGCAATAAAAGCGGAAGCTCTAGTATATTGCCGATCACCAGTGCTCAGAAAAAACATACTGCAGAACGCGTTGGACCATACACGGATGGTAGACCAACAGGAAGACGAACATATTCTGAGAAACCACTTCCGAAACCTAAGCGCTATCCTACAACAAGTTCCAGGCGACAACCAGAATCCGGGAACAATTCGTCAGTCGATTCCCACTCGTCAACCAACCAATTCGAACGAGGGGGTATGATAAACCCCAACAGAAGATGATGGATAACTATTTAATGATTTTGCCACTGTACAGTATATGTAAGACATCATGCCTTGTACATTACACCATGGTACAATGTTACGAACACCTAGCCTACCTGGCTGGCCCTGCCACTGGCGTGAGACCAACTTTGTTTTCGAGCTGCAACGTGTGAGATCACGTGACTTTCTACTTAAACTTGCATCAAGATGGCGGCGGAGCATAGCGTTGCGAAGCTGTGGCGCTCTATTTTCTCCAGCTCAGTCGATCAAGCCCACCATCACCATCTGACCACAGATTCGACAAGCTTTTTAGTGTGCACGTCCAACGTCAGTTTACGATATACAAATGACCGTCCGATTTGGGAACTACAGGATCGCATTTTATGGCAAGTCACAACGTGTTCCGTGAACGCGCATCTAACTGGTTGAACAGTTGCCGTATTCTTGCTTTCAGGTGCGATAGAAAATATTGAGCTACCCGTTTCATTTCGATAGCAGACGATCGCGCCCTATTAGGCACGGTTCTAGGGCTCTCCGCCCACTTCGCGGCTATCTTCCTTCCAGTACTTCATCGTAAGCCGAAATTCATCCGCCTCCTCATCATTGAATCTTCTAATCTTTCTCGCAGATGATTTCACGATTTTTTCTGTCATCGTACCATCCCTCTCGATATTCGTATTTCTCATAACGTACGAGTTTTGCACATGAATATACTCGATAATTCCTTGACGGCAGCTGTAGACTACAGTGGGCGCAGCCTCGGACTGAGGCAATTGTCTTGTTTGTCCTAGGGACGTTGTGGCTGGGTGCGTTCCGGATCTACACAAATGATTACCGCTATTAATCAGCCTCAAGCGATGGGGGCGTGGTCGACGTGAGTTCCCGACGTACTCCTCACCGCAACACAGCTGAGTTGATAAATAGCGATATCATCGGCTATATCCAATGCGATGGCCTGGCTGGTCAACGTACGGCAACCAAAAATGGAGATAGTACAGTCCTTGCATTTATTCACCAACGGTCTTTTTGATCCACATATTTTTTTGCAGTGCCAGCAAATGTGTTCTGCTATGAAATGAAAGTTATTCAGGCGTTTTCCTGGATGCTTTTCATTTTATATGCTATTGCGCTGTACTTGATATTGAGACTTGTCACTGAGGCGCAGAGGTTTGGGCGCTATGATATCTGGTGGGCTCCAATTCAAGGTGCGAACTATGACCTGCCTAGGCGCATGGGATGTTGATCCGGATATGCTTGTAGAATTGCCTTGGTTTGGAGAAGCACCGGGCTATTACAATACGCATCCAGCCGGAATGGTCCAATACCCTGCCGGAGGCTTTGCTTACCCTGCTATGCAACCCGTAAACCCCCAATATGTTCAGACGCCTGGACACTCAATCGTTATCCAGCCTGGTGTCAATGGACAACCTCCGACTATCACCCAAGTCCCTTTAAGTTCAGCGTGAGGTTCATAGATAGCATGTGAGCACGAGGCTAAAATCATCTGAGGATAGAAGTTACGGGTAGAATATACTTGCCACGATGTACACGTACTTATTTGCCTGCAATCTCACGTCTGTCACGTTGACGAAATGCTTGCCTTATGCTAGCCTCATGGAAAAGAAGTATAACACAAGCCGAAAATACGGCTTTAACCAGCACTATCTTTTTATCTTGAATACCCATGCCTCTATTTCGTGACCATCCGATCAGGTCAACGGTGGCAGGTATGGCTCCCGTTTCGACCGTGAAATACCGCTATAACATTATGCATGGACAGCTGCCATCGTGCTGGGTTTTGGACACCTCATGACGAAGTTGATATCTTCCCTTCGTCAGTATCACCAGGTTTCTGCATGTGGTATGCTGAAGTGTTCCTAGATGCATTCCACTTGACACAAACGTCGGTGGCAATCCTGGCAATATTGTCAATGATGTTTTTGTCAGTTCCATGTTCCCTTCCATTTGACTTCAAACCCATTCTCAACGAATGTCAAGTGTCGGTGTGCACCATAGACGGGAGGGACAGTTGATGACCCAAACGCAGGAAGAGATGGTGTTGATTTGTGCTTTCGGGTTATTCTGGGTCGGTGAGTTCAGGATCAATACGGATCGTGAGTTCCTGCTGAAAAAAACCCAGCCGCGATTTTAGCTTGGCGTTCATTCGGCCACCGTGCTGGGGATATGGGTTCAGCAGAAGTAGATTATCCTGTGGCGTCTGCAGGTAGACAGGATCGCGGGTATATGGGAGGCGTCCGTCCGTATCCTTGCTCGAGTGACGACATATACTGTGTCGTTGAGGAATACATGTATTATTAGAGGGAGAAAGAAGCTCCCTTGGTGCTGTTCGTAGTAGCAGGCTGCTATGGTTCATAGTGTTAGACCGCTAGTCATGGTGGTCAAGGAGGGACCGACAAATTCAAAACTGGGCGGTAAGGCACGGTGTCATGAGTCACGTTCCCCTGTAATTTCAGCCTGAGCAGTACTGCCGCGGCTATCTCTGTTTCTGCCAGTGGTTCTACTCGTTTATTACCCCGTCCACTCTGCATCACTCTTGTTAACAGAACTCTCTCATCGAGCATGATAAGTCATTCTTAGTTGGCTTCATCTGTATGATAACTAACTGAGTTCATGTTCTCTACTCTAATCCCAGCAAGAGGCGTATAGATAGAGATGTTATGGAGCTGTGCGTATTTCTGTGTCGGTATCCCCCCTTGGCTAATAGCTTTCGGTGTGATAGTCATGTATCGGATTACGACGTGTCCCTGGTGAATGGGAGTAATCAAGAGTTCTACGTCCGTTTCTTTGGTCCGGCTGAAAGTCAGTATCATAGATTCGACTTGTCTTGTAGGCTGACAGCTTGTTCTTCCAACAGCACCTTTTTCTGGAGGAGTGTGGAAGATCCATGTTGAGATTCCAGATCAGTATCCGTACAAATCACCTAGTATTGGGTTCATGAACAAGATATTCCATCCTAACATCGATGAGTTGTATGCTTCATATTCAGAATCGCTCCAAACTACATCTCATCTTGTACTAGAAGCGGTTCGGTGTGTCTTGATGTGATCAATCAGACATGGTCTCCGATGTTCAGTAAGTGAAATTTATCTGTGGAGTGGCGGTCATTACTTAGCTTCTCTGTCTGGAAGCCATGAAGAACATCTTTGAATCGTTCCTCCCGCAACTCCTGCGCTACCCTAATCCTAATGATCCTCTGAACGGAGAAGCTGCCGCATTACTTATGCGACACCCAAAGGAGTACGAGGCGAAAGTGAAAGGTGCGTCTACCCCTTTCTATCACAGTAATCGACTTCAACGAACAAATCAGAGTATGTCCAACGGTTTGCCACGAAGGAGGCAGCAGATGTTGCAGCAGATGGAAAGGAAGATGAGGAGGACGAAGAGATGAGCGACGTCGGCAGCATCAGTGATGATGAACCTTGACTCTGACTATCGTCTAAGTATTACTCACATCATCCAACATCATCTTCAGGCATGCATATCTCAATGGGTCAACTCAACCGTCATTCACATTCAATAGTATTTGTTATTATATCCCACATTCCTCGCCACTCCACCATCTCCAGTTGTACTGCATATTTCACAGCCCTTGTTAATATCGTCGTGACCATGGCTCTTGGAGCTTCAATGTTACCTGTAGTTTTATGGGAAATCTACTATTTGTTATAGCAGACATGCTTATAGATATTTTCACAGAAGCTCAGAATGCATGAATGCAGGCATCAGCCTGGTGTGGCGGCATCTGATGTTGGTATGGGTAATACAAGCTGGTCTACTTTCTTTTGGATTTCTGACGCGGTCTGCGATAGATGAAGGTCAAGACGAATGTCAAAAGTACATATGGGGGAATAGCTAACCTTCATAAGCATGTCAATCTGTGACTTGACACTGTCCATCGTAACAGATTTGGTTTTGCTCTCCTTCAAAAGTTCTTCTTTTTGTTGAACAAGTTCTTTCTTCTTCAGATCGAGCCTTCATGTGGGTCAGTGGTTAAAATAGCCATGTGATAGACGGAGACGGCAAACCGTTGGCGCTCCGCTAGCTCAAAACTCAGGCGGTTCAACATGAGCTGGTGTTCGTTAGAGAGCACGCTCTCTGTTCGAGCTTCCTCAGGTGCACGCCTCTTAAATTCTTCAAGGCTATATAATGGCACGTCTTGGTGGATGGAACTGAAAAGGAAGAGGCAACGATTATCTTAGGTTTACGCAGGACGAGACAGGACTACAGAAACTTACGCGAATTGGCGACACTTCTCGATCTCTCTCTCAAGATGACGTTTCTCATAGAGCAAGTTTTGCAGACCGAGATGAGACTGGTCCATTTCATGCCTTGCCTCTGCTGTTGCCTCCTTTCGCACGCGAGTCGCGGTGTTGGCAGCACGATTCAGAGACTTCAAGCGAGCGATGAGTGCCATGGCGCGAATATGCATCGCAGCGACATCTTGATTGAGGTGTGTAGCTGAAACAAGGTCCCGCAGCTGTTCAATAGCTTCATCTGGAGAAGGTGGGATGTTGAGATGGTTTCCATTGGACTGAGGCATGAGAGTCGGTTGAAGTATGGGAGCGGGCCGGGGGCTGCCGTATAGATAATCAAGCTGAGAGACCACGGTGGAAAGACCGTGGCAAGTCGATCATCTACTTCCAACACTACCATCGCACCCGTCTCCATAGTCCCCACAAGCTTACTTAGATTCTTCTCATTGTCTCTTAATCTTCAGCTTTCTTCCTTCTTTGTTCATTTCTACCTCTTCTTTCACCATGACTCGTCCACGCGCACCCTCTGGAACAATCCCTTCGATGGAGACAACCCATGATGAGCTCAAAGATAACACAATCATCATTGGTCATTTGCTTATCTATTTACTCGTTTCTCGTCTAACATATCGTTATTCAGTTCTTGGAGCATCTGGTGATCTTGCCAAGAAGAAGGTATTCCGGTGTCTCAGAAACTGATCGTATCGTCTGTTATTGAATAACCTATTTCTAGACCTTCCCTGCCCTATTCGGTCTATATCGTCAAGGTCTTCTCCCAAACAATGTCAAGATTGTTGGCTATGCACGTACGAAGATGGATGAAAAGGAATTCTACTTGCGCGAGACTTCATATATCAAGCTTCCAGAGGGCGATTCTAAAGCTCAAGAGGCCTTGAACGAATTCAAAGCCCTTTCCACTTATGTCTCTGGCTCTTACGAAGACGGCGCTGCTTTCGATGTACTTAATAAACATCTCGAGGAGCTGGAGTCTCGCTACCAGTCGAAAGAACGTAATCGCATTTTCTACTTCGCCCTCCCTCCTAGCGTTTTCGTTCCTGTCGCCAAAAACCTCAAGGAGCACTGTTATATTAGAATGGCCGGTGTTAACCGTATCATTGTCGAGAAACCTTTTGGAAAGGACCTTGACTCGGCTCGCGAGTTGTTGTCTTCTATCAAGCAGTTTTGGACCGAGGATGAGACTTTCCGAATTGACCACTATCTTGGTAAAGAAATGGTCAAAAATTTACTTGTCCTTCGTTTCGCCAATGTTGCAATGGGGGCTGCTTGGGATAAAAATTCTATCAGCAATGTTCAAATCACATTCAAGGAACCATTCGGCACAGAGGGTCGGGGAGGTTATTTCGACGAGTTTGGCATTATCCGCGATATACTGCAGAATCGTAAGCAGAGTCGCTTATGAAGCGAACATTTCGTGCTTACGTGTTGCAGATTTGTTACAGGTGCTGAGCATCTTGACCATGGAGCGGCCGGTCTCGTTCTCTGCAGAAGATATACGTGATGAAAAAGTATGAGCATTCTGCTCTAATCATCGTCGTAGCTTAGAACTCTCCTAGGTCAAAGTTCTGCGCTGCATTCCAGCAATCTCTCGTGAAGACACACTTCTCGGCCAATATGTGGCCGCGAATGGCAAACCTGGTTATCTCGATGATGATACTGTCCCTCCCAACTCTGTTTGCCCAACATTTGCTGCTACAACGTTGTTCATCAACAACCCCAGGTGGGAGGGGGTACCGTTTATTCTCAAGGCTGGGAAGGGTGAGGGCCACTATTTCACTATTGCTTTGTGGTCACTGAACTCTTGTGCCGTAGCCCTCAATGAGGCCAAAGTGGAGGTCCGGATTCAGTTCAAGGATGTCACGTCAGGCATCTTCAAGGACATTGCTCGCAACGAACTCGTCATTCGCATTCAACCTTCCGAGGCTGTTTATCTGAAATTGAACGCCAAAATGCCTGGTTTACACACACGCGCTATCCCTACGGAGATGGACCTCACATACAAGAGACGGTTCACGGAGTCGAAAATCCCTGAGGCTTACGAAGCACTCATCCTCGATGCAATCAAGGGCGATCACTCCAACTTTGTGCGCAATGATGAACTTGATGTTGCCTGGAAGGTTAGTTGTATACAATTAAATATCGACCCTGTGACTAGGCGACTCATTGTGTGCAGATCTTCACTCCGATTCTGCATTGGATAGAAGGCCCCGATGCTATTCGGCCTGCACCTTATCCGTACGGCTCCCGTGGACCAGTGAATCTTGATCAGTTCATCGCCAAGTACGGGTTTAAGCGGTTTGATGAGGGATAGTACGTTTTTCCTTGCTTTAGGTCATAATTTCCCTAATTCACACACCATTCTGTAATACTAGCGAATGGCCAGTCACAAGTTTGGCATCCTTGTAAGGTTATTCAATCTGGTACATTCTGCGCCCGTTATAAGTTAAGGAGGAACGCTTTTGGCTCGATTGTGTTATTGGTGGTTCACAGCATCTAGACAAAATCCCAGTCAGTGTACAGTAACGAACAGGAAATATGTGTGGTCCGGGTACAGCTTCGAATTCATTGCTTTTAGTTAACAATACTAGATTGTAATAAATTCTATGCTTAACCTCTTGTTGAGGTGTAGAATGTTTCGCCATATAACCATAGTGAAGGGAATAGAGACTGAAGAGTAACAGTAAGTCGATGTACAAGTCAGACTAAATTTCTGTGTCCGTAATCATACTAGTAGAAAATCAAGGAGCGTAAACAATCTCGCCTATTTCCTATACATTGAGACGGTAAATGAGCGGGCGGTATAACACGAACCTCGGTACGTCCTCCCATTAGGATCGAGAAGCTTCTGAAGTTTAATTGCTACAGCTCGCACACCTTCTCTGCATTTTCCTAAACCCCTCCAGGATCCAGCAGCACTCCAGCACTCAGAGCATGCTTTGGATGCAGCATCAATGGTCTCATGTTCGAGTTCGTTTCTGGCGTGGAGTGCCACAAGAACATCGACCAGGCGACTGAAACCAACAAACCATGTGTCAGCCCCTTGGTCTGGTTGCATGGTAGTATCAGTGACCAGAAATGACGAGGCCATGCCTAGGCATTGACGCAGGACACTTTGGTCAAGGCGCTGTGATTTGCGAGTGGACTGAGCAAGGACCTGTATAACGAATGCACCGAAATTCGTAGAATTCTGCGTGGACATTGGGAGCCGAATAAGCTTGGATGATAAGGAGGACTTACCAGAGAAACACCTAGCACGTCACGTTGGTCTGGTGGAGGGGTAACATTGGAATGACGAGTTCCAGACGCCAGATTTGAAGAAGACATCGTGCAATAGATAATGATACAGAATTAAGGGTCCCAGTCATGAAGGCGGGCATCGGAGCGCTGGTTTGCTGAATATAGAAGCGATTCTATAGTGAATAGAGTTGGGATGGAGGAGGCAGTCGGAAATACCCGAAAATCGAAATCAGTCACAAACTTTCTCATTGACTTTTGCAGTATGGCTTCTGCTCTCAATCGGTTGCTAGCAGGCCTCACCCCACCGCCTATCATTAATCCGGTTGAATACGATGGACTCGAGTTCAAGTGGAAGATCTTTGTATTCAGGCCTGCCTGTCAGTCATTTGCCGAACTGTCCCGAATTCGCGTCGCTATTTAACTTTTAAAATTGTGCAGTGTTTAAAGCCGAGTTATATCTCCTGGCTGGTGTCCTGCTGTATGTTGCTGTGATAATTTTCGGCTCATCTAGAAACTCTGCAAAGGTTAACAAATGGCGCGTCGTTATCCTATTGTCATGTCTATATGTTTACAGAATCTCTCTACAGGTTTGCCGCTCACCTGCCAATACTCGAGCAACAATTCTCAAGGCCGCGGGGCAGAACGGGATTGACGAAAGATGGCTATTCGGACTTTTTCAACTTCTCCACGGGTCGGCACAATGTTACGTCTCTCCACACGGTTTTCACACTTCGGCCACGTCACGACTTGCTGCAGTGGGCTTTCCAAATTGGAAAGACTTTCGTAGACTTGCAATATCGCCCCCAGGATGATATCCAGCTCGATTTCAGGCTTGCGCCTGGTGCGCTGCCCCCCGACTTTGTGTGGGCTGTCGTTGCAAAGGATGAACTGCTGTCCATCAAGAATGACAGATGGGACTTGGTGCGTTTTGCGTCCGTCTTGACCCGGCGCGTCTGAATATCATTCCTTAGACTCTCACCAAAACTTCGGAAAATTCTGCGCTACCCGTGACCCTCTCTGTCATGTCAGGTATGCCCTCCCCATTTTGTCTATTTGTGCAAATGTCCGATGCATCTATTCCATAGAATTTGGCGACGTGACAGAGAACCTTTTGAAACCATCTCTGATCAGTGCATTGAGCGATCCCAAGGTCCTCCCTTATTTCAGGTCCCTCTCGGTCAGTTAAATTTCCAAACTTGGATAAGCCTTCCCGAAATTAAATAAGTTACAGGTGACGGATCAGCCACGCATTCGCCCAGAGGGCCCTCTTCCTCCTGACCGACGTCACAAACATCTTATTCTTGATTTGGTTGCCCCTTCACCCGGACACGCAGCAGACACGACCGCACTGGTATCTGCTCTGTTTCCCTTCATCGACTCTTTATCCCAATTAAATCTCCGTCCGGAAACCAAGACAAAGCTCAAGAAAGTCAGGGAAGACCTAGATAAGGAGCTAAAGGCCGACTCTGAGCGGGAGAAAAAGGAAGAAGTATAGCCTTTGTGCTGTATTTGATATATTGCTTGCTGATTGCCGTGCTAGATGTCTCAGGCAGCCGAGGACAAGAAAGCTGCGAAACGCAGGGCAGAGGAGGAGCGAATTGCTAAGCTTCCTGCATCGGAACAAAGGAAGGCAAGTATCTGCTGTCTATACCATACTATCCGAAATTTCTTATCTCGGTACTCAGATCCGTGAAAAGGAACGCAAACGTTCCATGAGGAAGACTCAAGGGAAGGCCGTAGTACGCAAGTAATGTTATTTATGGACTACTTATGGGTTCCAGTCGATGAATATACAATAATTTATGAGCTTGTGACATGACTGATAATGTACGTACTTAGCAAAGATGAAAGCAGGGTATCGTCTAGAAAGCAAAGGACACATCAAAGCATTATTCACTGGCAGACGCCTGGTTAACACCATTGCCACTGCTTTCTTCAACAGTTACAGTGCCATTGTTCTTGGGGGAAGCATCACTGTGATCACTCGACGCACCCCACCTCGCGCCCCAGCTTGTAAAGAAGCGCAGCAGCCACATAGGCTTTATCCCCGGATGCTCCACCACATCCTCCTCCTCTTCTTCCGGGGGCATAATAAACACCGACTGTGGATCCACCTTTCTCTCCTCCTCAGCCTCGCTCTCCGTCCGACCCAGGTGATCGACCAGCCTCTCCCGTCCGTCAAGCGTCCACTGCAAACGGTTGAAGCGCCCATGCGCGCCGTGCACACCAGGTGGCAGCCGCCTTCCACCCGTCCCGAAAAGCTTTTCGCGCAGCTCGAGGACTTTCTGGCGGGGCGGGGTCGCGATGTGCCACAGATCAGGCACGCGGAACTGCTCGGACTCGTAACGCAGGGTGTGTGTTGCCTGTGAAGTCTTATCCGCGCGTGCGCTTTCGGCGTCGATGCCGGATATGACTTTGGTGTGGTCATCGAGATTGGAGATGAAGGGGAGGTGCTTTTCGTAGTCTTCTCGGAGGACAACATTTGTCTCTGTTAGTGAATTCGTGAGGACCTGTGGATAGTTAGCTCATGAACAAAAAATCAGGTGCACTTGAACAAGAGTACCTGCAAGCAAGCTATGACATTTTGCAGATGTTCCTCCCTTCGCGCCATGGTCAACAGCTGTCCACACAACTCAACGTCGACTGTCATCTGCTCAAGGTTCAGCACGCGCATACCACGCAAGGATGAGAGGTCGTGAAAGCTGCGGCGCCTACGAGGAGTTGGACTAAGAAATGTAGTTCTTTGGATCAATAAGAACAATCCCCACCTCTGTGCATCATACGTCGAGATACTCCTCGGAACCTCACGATTCCTGTCCGACCAATCCCGCACAGGCTCTAGCTCATCATCATCATCATCATCATCATCATCATCCACCTCCTCCATAATACTTTCCTCCGCCAGCTTACTCGGTTTCACCTCTTTCGTCGTCCTCTTCGCCCCAGCCTCGGCTTCCTCTACATCCATGATGTCCTGCGCACTGACAGGATCTGCCCAGCTCGATATACGATTCTGGTGGCCACGGTTTCCCAATGGCCGTTTCTGGTCGAAGTCAAGCATTTTCCGTTGGCGGTCTGCTTTAGCTTTGGCCAATGAGGCTTCCAGCAGGCGGCCATCGTGTAAGGAATTGAAAGAATTCGGCTGGTTATCTGTGTAACAAGGAGCGTTGACCACTTTGCACCGAAATGGCTGTTCGAGACGTACCGACGGGAGAAGCCTGACCACTGCTAAGGAGGTCATCATCATCTATGTCACTGTATAGTCCTGTTAGTTCGAAGAATAATTGTGATATTTAAGGGAACGCACTCGGGAAAAGTTATAGGCAGCAATGTCGGCGACACGGGAGCCAGTGTCTGTGCGCGGCTGACCTTCACTTCCGGGGTAGATGACGGCGCAGAAAGATCAAGACTTGTGTGACCTCTCTTCCGCGCAATCCTGCCCATGCATAAGAAACGATCTGAATGGATCAAATGTACATCAAAATAAAGCTCACCCAGTCCACGACTCGAGCTTCTTCTGGACCTTTTCTCCCCACATCATCGGAAATCCGCTCACCCCGGGACCCGCAACCATATCGCTCTCCTCTTCCGTCGCACCATCCGACTTTTCATTGCGCCCTGAATCTTCGAGGTCTCCATCGCTCAATGCCTTCTCCCCATCTCCTATCCCTCGACGACGCTTCTTCTTCTTCTCCTCCTCCTTGCCACCCCTTACATCCCGCTCCACCTCCCATTCTCT
>QOVE01008539.1:2162-23035 GCA_003521275.1 Tricholoma sp. MG99 | reverse complement strand
TTGACGATGTTTGTCCAGCTCTCTGGGATGAATGACCGTACTACTTTGACACTCAATGTCAAGAACTTAAACTCCGTGTCTCTGGAGGAGGGTTACTTAGCTCTGTGATTTTGGACAGCATCAAGCGATCAACTCGGCTGACTACAGATTAGGATGCTTATGTAACTAATCACTCATGGCTGATTCTTGTACTTTTTACTATAGCTCATCCACAAACCTCTTTAATGGTCCTGGATTTTCTACCAATTGTGCGGAAGACGGTCTTGGCTTCAGCAGCGATTTTTAAGACACGGTGGGTCCACAGAGTAATATCGTTGTGCAACAAGTGACGGCATCGACTCGGGCCATTTTGTACAGCAACTCTACATCGGTCTGCCAATGGGTTTCTCTCTTCGTGGTTTCCATTTTAAGTGAGCAGCACTCTGGATTTTCGTTCTATCTGTAACTATCCCCTTTCACAGCTCACCCTCGGCGTACAATGTATTCATTTCTTACGCTGGTTTTTGGCCGCCAATGGACAGATCTTGCAGACTTATGTGGCACTCCTTCTCTGCTGATAAATCTGGAGCTTCTTTTTTCACACCGGACAACACGCCCTCCAGGAAAATTGCTGACTATGGAAAGCAGTTCCGTTCAAATGAAATGAAATGGACTTAGTATATTGATTTTGATCTGGAACGAGGTAATTGCTAGGCTTCTGGCCCGAGATCTTCCGCCTACAAAGCCTTGTGAGACTTGAGACTTGAAAACTATGTTATAGCAGGGTACATGGAACTATCGGACAGGCCTGGACTGGGTATGACGCGATCAGGAGACTTGGGGCTTTTGATATCTTGCATGTGCCATGCGACAGCTTCGGTTTCCAGCATTCGATTATCAAAATTTCTTGGTGAAGCACATGGACTGGATGCAAAGCCAAGGCACCCGGCGTTCTGTCTTCCTGTGGAAACATAATCGTACGTGGGCGTTCGACAATGACATGCCAAGAAATCATATCCTCTTCAAAAGTCCTCTTGCTTGACCTCGTTAATAGATCCACGGTCGCTTCCCAGTTCCCATGAGATTTGACCCTGTCTTGGCTTTCTGCCCCATTCTCGCACCGACGCGGAGGACAAAATGCAGGCCGAATAAATTTCGTGGCCCAAGCTGTCTATATGTGAAGCGTTTACTCGTTTTGTTCATCCGTTTCCTTCAATTGCGTGGGCGTAAGTTCTGTTTCGAGTCGATTCACGATCAACATATAATAAATGTCGCTACAGAGTTGAAAACACCTCTAGCCATAGCGCTATCGGATGGACCGGACTACATTACTCCTGCTAGCAAATGCTTGTATGTTAACAATGATGGTATTCATGTGTTGCGCTACGTGCGTGGAATATTCTTCTTATAGGAAAACCCGGGTTATTCTTCCCAAGGCGTTATATAGGCCCGCTGCTAAGTGCCACTTGACTAACTGATACAGCGCTGAGGTTGAAATCTATACAAACTGATGGGCACGTGTATGAAAGCGGACGGGCCGTCAACTTGGAGCTTCTCCATCGGGAAGGATTGTCGCGTCCTAGATAAGCGTCTGTATCCCTATTTTATAATCGGTATGGTTTCCTTCTCGACTGCTTCAAATTACTATCACGCTTTTTCCTGATATGACCAACGTTGTTCTAATTACTGGTGCTAGCGGCTGGCTAGGGGGTCTTGTAAGTCCTTTGTTGTATGTCATCTCGCCCAATTTATCTGGAAGTATCTCTTAGCTCTCGTCCGCTTTGAGAGATGACCCCAAGACGCCCAACGTCAAGCTTATTCTGGCTGACATCGTAGAGTCTAGAGCACCTCATGGTGTGGAAGCAGTCTCTGTGAAAGCTGATTTAACCGACCCCGCCCAAATCGACGCACTCTTCACGACCTCGCTCGGTATTCCAGATACGATCTACTGTCTTCATGGAATCATGTCCAGAGGCTCAGAAGATAATTTTGATTTAGGTCTCCAGGTAATTTGATCCGCTCCACTCGGCCACATTGCAGGAACCTCAGGGCGGCATTTGTCAGGTGAACTTAAACTCGGTCCGTGCCCTTTTGCAAGCTGCTCGCCAAAACAGTTCCAAGGGACCTATCAAATTCATATTCGCGTCTTCCCTTGCAGTTTATGGGGGACCTAGGGTATCTAGCATCTCGAGTTTACTGCTAGTAAATATTTCTCCTCTGACAAATTCCTCTAGCCTGATCTAGTCACGCCTTCTACCATTGCTACACCTGAGAGTTCCTATGGCATGGCCAAGCTCAGCTCTGAGCTTCTTGTGAATGAGTTTACCCGCAGGGGTTTTGTGGACGGTCGGATAATGCGGCTTCCCACTATTGTCGTACGCCCTGGCACTCCTTCCGCCGCTACTTCTTCATTCCTTTCTGGTTCGTATGCATCTTATCCATCACCTTCAGCCTCCTGAATATTTTTATACCAGGAATTATCCGGGAACCTCTCAAGGGTCAGAAATCAGTCTGCCCAATCGGAGATTCCCCCGATTCCCCGAAGCTTAACCTGGCTTCCTGGCTTGCTGGCCCTCAGACTACCATCAAGAACTTTATCATTGCCAAACACATCGACGCGTGCAATTTCTTGCCACATACTCGTGTTGTATGCCTTCCAGGCTTCACGGCCACGGTGCGGGAGGAACTCCGTGCGCTGGAGAAGATCGCAGGAAAGGACGTACTTGATCTTGTGAAGTTTAAGGACGACCCCGTGAACCGTCGCATCGTCTCATCCTGGCCTGCACGCTTTGACAATAGCTATGCTCTCGGTCTAGGGTTTGTTGTTGATCAGGGTGGAATGGAGCCCATTGTGCGCCAGTTCCAGAAGGATGTCGTTGCTGGCATTGCGTAGATAGCCCGAGATAAGAGTCATAAGACCAGTAGCATTTCTCGTCATCACCAGGGACAGATTGATCTCGATCGTATAGAGCACGTTCTACTATACTTAGCCCTACTCAGCATCGCATCACAAATGCGAGAGTGGGATGGATATTCTTAACTTATCCTTCACGAACAAAAATCACGCACGCTAGCAATGCCCGTTCTTCCGACATGGAACCTCCCGAGGCCGGTGTGCGTATAGCACTCGGAGACACATCCGAACCGTGGACAGTACTGCTCCCATACTGGGGTACGACAGTATCGATTCCTTAGATGGCTTGTCATCAGACAATCACATCCTGGCATATACATATGTAGGCGTATACAAATTCATTCACAACCAACTGAAGTAACGATGCCAAGTCATTGATTACACTGAAGCGCAACAGCACAGAAAACGTGCTACAAGGCGAGGAAGTGATACATTCCAGTGCCGGATAGAAGACAAGCTTTATAGCCTATGTTAGCCTATGACTTACCTTCTTTAGACGGTGCAGTACGTTTTTTGCGTTATTCTCTGCGTGGACCGTGCCGCAGGTCTACTGACGATACTAATCGTGTGAGGCCGGCTGCCAGATACGGAGATACGCTCGAGAGCCTATTGTATCTGATCGGATCTCAACCAGACAGTCGTATATTCAATGTACTACATTGCGACAATTTCCTATAATCCGAAAAAATTAATCATAGGACCTGATGACCAAGGCGGACACCACTTACACAAGAAAGAACCAGGGCGTATAGCATCGGCATTAGATTCGCGCTACCGAACGAAAAGCCGCTTTGATCGGAGGGGCCGTGCGGCACCGACACGCCCAGTCTCCTCTTGGTACATCCTATATGCCTCACGAAGATGGTCAGGAGAAAGGGGGCCAAGGTCACCACGACGGGTTTGCACTGCACGTGCTAACCATACAAATAGAGATACCAATCAGTTGAATTAGAAACGACGACTCATTACTTGGTGTGATGGACAGACCTTTCTCGACGATCTCTCCGACGAATACTTTAGCAAAACCTGCAACAATCTGGGCGACAGGTTGCGAAACTTGCTGTCCAAGAGTTTGTTGGATGACCTATAGGAAATATCATGAATTGAGCCCATACATCGGGTCAAAAAAAGTAAAGACAATAGGGGTACTGAATGTACTGAATGTGTGGTATGTAAGAGCATACCTTCCTCACTGCCTGCTTCGGCAATGCATGACGTCGATATGCTTCAAATCGATCATACTGCGCGGGACTGAAGTTGTCCATCAATACTCTGGAAGAAACAATGACAGAGTTAACCAACCGGGCAGGCGTGGAATAAGAGTAAGATATACTTTAGATTATCTTTCGACTGGCTCTGCCACGACAACTGGGCCGAGTAATCATCATCTGCCATTGCAGGCAAAAGGTCATCTTCGCCTTCGACGTCCTCATCTGCTCCAAGAGGTCGAGGAAGAGGTCGGGGAAGAGGAAGAGGAAGAGGAAGAGAAGCAGGTGCAGCACTGCCGGTATGAAGCGCAGGAGGATTGTTACCGGCAAAACTGATAAGTCCTGTCGTATCGAGGGTAGGTATCGTCGAGGGCATGGAATAGTTTACCGTACTGTTGGACGCTGGAGAGCTGGTCTGCTGCCCAGCAAACGAAACGTTTGACTGGGTCTGCGATTGCGATTGCTGCGATTGAGCCTGAAGGGCTGGCTGCGGTTGATACTGCTGCTCCGGACTCGGCAACGCGAGAGTGTTAGTGCTTGCAGATCCCTGTGGCGCGCTTCCGGCTCCATCTACACTAGCGGCACCTGTAGAAGTGCTTGCCTGGGTCGAACTGCTTCCAGGTAATGCCCAGTGGACATGCGAGTACTGTTGATTAGAAAAAGTTGGAGCCGAAGTTCCTCCGATAGTGCTTTGAGGTATTCGTGGAGATGTGGTATTAGCTGCAGCACCACCGCGAGGTTTTCGACCACGTTTTGCACCTCCCAACCCGCCTCTTGGACGGCCACGACCAGCTGGCGTCGGCGTTTCTGGATTTGGAGTTGTGGTAACGATGAAATTTGGAGATGAGGCTGCATATGGGGTGTATGGTGACGCCATGTTGAAAGAGGAAATTGTGGCTGTGCAAAGGACTTGCGAACGACAAATCTGCAAAATTTCAGATATTTCCACAAGAATCGTCGAACATGTCAATTGTAATATTTTCGACAGCTACAATGATATCGCCCTGTGCCTAGGCTTCGTGTATGCTTTGAATTCCTGGCCAATGGCAGCTATCGTGTGTCATAACATCTATTGTACTTTCAGGTGCTATTGCATGCCGTTGCCAGATTCTACAGACCATTCCCATGCAACTAAATTGCGGGCAAGCGTCGGAGGGATCAATCGGTGTACTTCCTCCAACATGACAGCTGCATCGATACGACGGTACTTTATTTTGGCACGGAGCGAAGAGGCCTCCCGTTGTCGGAACACGGATAGCAAGTCTCAACAGAAACATACGATTCCATTGGTTTGACGGGTCTGAAATGCATGAAGCCGGCTCAGACCAATTGCCTGTATGTTAATGATATAATAACAATTTTGTAAATTAAGTACCCTGCGAGCGCCCGGATGAACAAGATTAGAAAGTGTGACGTATTACAGTATAATTGGGATATCAACGAAGGTTCCCGTTGCTCATCGGAACAGGAGCCGAATCAGCACCTAAAGCAGGAGGGAGCGCCGGATTCATACTAGGTGGTGGTGGAATAGGTTCTATCAACATTTCTCCCTGCGCACTGAGTGACAAAACCAAACATCAGCTTCCTGACGATGAGCAGAGTGCACCAATCTTACCCAAACATGCCTCTCAAAAATTCATCTAGCGTCGACTCTTTCTCCTCCTTCTCCTTCTTCATCTCTGCCCTCGCTACCCGTAACTCCTCTAACAAAGACTCATGCTGCTCCAGCGCGTATCTATGTTTCGCCTTCATAAGTAGGTACATCACCATCGATGGTGTTCGCCCTAACACTAGATTCGTTGCAGGCACATAATGCGGGAGAAGATGGGCGGGGAGTGTATCTGACGTTGAGGACGTATACCCCTCGTCCTCGTCATGCCGATTCGGGTCAGGAGGCGATAGCCGTGGCGGGTATGGTGGCGAGAGGGGACTGACGGAACGGTAGCCGTTCGTAGCAACCTTGTGGGAAGGGTCATCTTCAAGGTAAGTGGGCTTGTGTGTGAAACTATTGGACAGATCAGGGTAGGGATTTTGCTCGAGTTTGAAAGTACTGAAAGCGCCACCGCCGGCGGTGGGTACCGGTGGAGGTGAGAGGACGCGTGAAGTGGGATGGACGGCGACGGGCTGGTCGTCGACTGGTCGCTTTCGTTTCTTGGATCCGCCACGACCAGGAGCGGGCGGTGATATGTTGTGTTGCAGCCGCATGTGTTTGGCGAGTGCGTCCGAACGCGTGAACGATTTATCGCACTCTGTTGGGAGTCTCAGCACTCTATGGTGGACTGGAAGTTGATGGCGGATGCGTACCTGGGAGCGTACATGTAAATGGCTTTTCTCCCGTATGCGACCGTATATGGGATATCAATGCAAAACGGGATGTTTGGGCGAGCCCTCGGCGTGGACACGTTGCCCACTCACAGGTGTAGTTGGATTTGTGGACACCAATATGGTCTGAAAATACGGATGTCAGTTGCAGTGATATATATTTCGTAACAGCGAAGCTATAATGGGACGGGATAGCGTGGAGTTCTTGTTCGTAACAGTGCTTGGGACTCCATAGTCAAGAAGACGCTGGCCGACCACAAAATATAACGGTCCCCACACATGACAAGAAAAACGTACCTTTATGAATATGTTCTATCAGTGTCGGCAGATGGGTATATACCATGCCACAATTGTCCCACAGACAAGTGACACTGTCTTCGCCCACAGTACCTCCATTTGAGGGTTCCGCAGGTGCTGAAGGTGAATTACGCCGCGAAACAGAAGGTCCCATTGCACTTGCAGGAGAAGCGTTATCTACTTCGGAAGAATCGGAGAGCGCAGGTGATGGTGGTGACTCCATTGTTGATAAAGGATTACCTGGCATCCGTAGTCCAACGGTGGTAATGACACTGAACCAAATTCTGCGCGTTTTTGTAGTTGAATAGTCTAGTAAAATCGTATAGGCGACCTTTTTGTGAATGAGAGGGAGGGAGGAGAGAAGGCAGGGGCGCCAGGGATCATGACAGCGCCCCGGTTGAATAGCGAACTCTCGTAGATGGTTGTTTGGGTATGTTGCCCAAAACCTTTGAGGCTTTGGGCCTGCCTTATCAGGCATCAACCCTGTAAGTACGACAGCCCTGCATTTGACCAACTCAGGGATCAATCAGATCCAGTCCAATGCATGTGCAGCCTGGAGTCCAGACTGACTCCAGAGGAAGAAGCTTTGGGTTAAGCTCGGCTCAAATGATGGTGGTGTGAATTTTTCGGGTATCTAGCTCAAACCTTAAAGATATGCGTGTACGTAGGGTACGTACATATGGCGCGGTACTTGCACAGCGCGGACAAGATACAGAAAACACTGCATACGGTAGGGTCAAATAAATATAAAGTCCGGGTAAGGGGTTACGCTTAAGGAGAATATAAAGAAAGGATATAAGATGAAATCGAGCACGCCACCTGGCGGTGGTCATAGGAAGTCTGGTCTCGCATGGTAGCTTGGTGGCGGAGGTGAAAGCGCTCTTGGAGGCGCAGGGGTAGGGCTGTTCGTCAAGGCAGGGGCATAAGATCCTGCGGGTGGCTCTTGCGCGTGCTCGTGAGGCGACGGATGATAGGGATTAGAATGGGAGAGAGACGTTGGTAAGGGTAACGGTCCTGGTGGATCTGAGAACGGCGATGGAAGTGGTTGTGCAGGGTTCAGAGGCGACTCGTAGTCTCGCCCGCCTTGCTGGACGGTTTCTGTACTTGCAGAAAATGGAGAGACGTAGGTTGGCTCGGCATGTGTAACTCTGGGCGCAGTCATGTCCCAAGATACTTCATCGGTACTTTGCCTGGCAAGAGGTGAACTGTGACCGTAGTGGTGGCCGTACTCTTCGTCTTGGGGGTATCGCGAATTATATGGATCGCTGTGGAATATTGGCGCTCTTTCAGGCGCTTGTGGGCGGGGAGCGTAGATATTACTTGACTCCGATGAATATGCAGCCTGCTTGAAGGGGTACGGTTCTCCGGGCCGCGCCGTAAGCGGGATCGAGTCCTCGAATGCTGGCAAAGTGACAGTGCTTTCCGAATCGATGGAAGGATTGTATGAGAGACGTCCTCCAGCCTCAAGTTTGGCTTGACTGGAAGAAATACTGGATGAGTGACCAGAGGCTTGAAATGTAAGAATATAGTTACCGTGCTTTGCGTTTCTCATAGATGACTTTTGGCTTGACTTTGTCCATCTCATGGAAGATGTACCACATGGCAACGACTGTGATAAGAATAGTAACGGCTACTACCACGTCACTGATAATCCTGCTCTTGGTAGTCTGTGTGCCTGTGCCGGATTGTTCGAGGATCACACCGAGGTATACGGTAATAAATTGTTTCGGTAAGGAGAGAATGGCTGCCAGGCAAAACACGAAGATCCCCATTCCACAAGTCGAGAACACAGCAGTGGTGACTGATCCCCAAACATCAGTTTATGATAGCAGGTAACGCGCAGAGACAAGACGTACAGTGACCAGGAATTGCGCTCAAGCGAGCAATAAGCGCTATTTTGAAGCCGCCATCTCGCACAACAGTTGCTAGGCAGGCATAAGAAAGTTTCGATTTTTCAAGCTTCTCTCCACGGGCTCGACAGCAATACTTGAAGGCACTGTAGTGATTGTGAGGTGAACCTTTTGCTTCGACGCCTATCAAGTACGTACTAGAAATTCCCGACTTCTCCAATAAAAGTGCCTGCACACACAATGGCAAATCCAACCCCTAGACCCCATACGAGCCCGCAAAGAATTGCGACGATTTCATGACCGAAAAGCTTTGCAAACGGATTCAGGATGGGAATACACCATAGGAAACTACGCGAATTACCGGAGGAAACGATATGATAAATAAGATTGCTATTGGAACCAGCCAACCGAACTTCAGACTATAGGATAGTGAGTTTGCGTCCTATTTCATAAGTGCTGTAGGGGTTACTGAAACACTTACTTGTACAGCCATCTTGTTGCTGGAGTCAACCAATGGACGATTTGAGTGTGGAAGATGGTCATAAGGGTTGTAAGGACGATGATTATCAAAAGAATAACATAATACCCTGAATGTGATATACAAGGTTAGTAGACATCGCACAAGTCGGAAGGGGATACGAACAAAACCATTCTTTCCGCAGCCAAAACCTCCACTTTGCCATGGCCTTCCAGTCCAACACGCTTGCATTCATTGCCCTAGCTTCACTTGGAGTCGGGCTTGGTGTCCGCATCACCCTCCTGGATTGCTCTTTTGCGTTATACGAAGATGGGGGGTCATATTCATTCGCCGTGTTTGGCGGGTAAGCCATAGCAACCGTAGCAAGATCGACCTGCGTGTCACTTAGTTGGAAAGAAAAGTGTTCATAAAACCTCGAGAAGTCGAGATTAGACAGCGAGTGGTTTGTGAGGAGGTGGATTCGATTTTATGTACAAAATGTATGAACAAGCTTAAGTTTCGTTGTTCCCATAGCTATGGTGATAGTTCCCGTGACCATTACCGCTCTAAGCTGAGTTACAACCAGTGCCTCGCTACATCGCCTCACAATTCTCGATGGGCTCCTCGGAAGAGCAGCTATGCTAGGTAATAGTATTTTAACAAGGCAGTGATTGAAGGGAGTTTTTAACTTTTTATAGGCCATTCGGGTTTCATGATTGTCACAGGTTTTTATCATCGTGATGGACATGGCGTTAAACTTCCGAGCCTTGATTGAGATGACACATTTTCCGACTAAGCTCCAGGTATAGTACCGTTTCTTTTGGTGATTTTGGCGATGTCAACCTCACTGCAGCAGCACCAGAAGAAAAAAGGGTCTCCACGGCTGCACAGAATTTACTCGTCTTGATCTTGGAGACGAATGTCAATATCTTGGGGAAATTCTCGTTCTGGAATCTGGATTGGGTACAAACTGAGAGGAGCCAACGAGCGCAGAACGTAAGACGTACTTGGAGACTACGTCTCAAATCACCGGGATCAAGCTCGTCCAGGGATTTCTATGACAGTGGACATTAGGCATAAATCTCAACGATGAGATGACTGCAATTAACTGGGGTACTGGCTGTAACGATCGTCTCCCCCAGCTCTTGCACAAAGTTCCAATTATTTGTCAAAACTTCCAGTGCAAGGCCGCAATAGCAAGACTTCCATCTGGATAGCAGAGATTGGATACAGTGCGGCGCCGGGCGTGTCGGATATTTTGTGAGGGAACATAACGGTGATGTACTCGATCGGGACTTTTAATCAGCTCTCGGATGGTAAGTCGATATAGAAGTAATAATTGACTTGCAAGCTCTTACCTATGCAAGCAACATAGGCTGGTCGTATTTCGCCGAGCTTTTCTAGCGAGTGAGTCCTTTACACATTCTTTATCACCACAAATGCCGATGCCATCCATAAGCGCCGAAGGTGTTCCTAAACTTGGTCGCTAGAAATATCATGTTCCTCTTTCCTGTGGGTTTGAACCTGACGTTAGGAATATTCAGACGAACATAATATTCTTTGTGAAACAGCCTGGCCATTTCGCAAGAAACTTTTCGGAATCGTCATACGCGTCAGAGGCGTCTTAGCGAGTTGCAACTATTCTCTATAACGGAATCGAGCATCTAAAGGATGGATCAAAATGAGACAATGCAGAGGGTAATGATCGTATGCGCACCTACCTCGAAACGCACTTTGTTGGGATCGACTTGACCATACGCCTGGCTGAGGGTGGCACCAGGGAATTGCCTATTATTCTCAAAGATCAATTGAAGCTAGCATGATGATCAGGGTGATTGTTCAAGCAACTCTGCAGCCGTCCTTATATCTAGTTTCACCGTGACAGCCGAGAACCGATTCTTACTCACAACTTACGCCATACATCTGATGAAAGGTTAAATCAAAGCCATGGAGATGCCATCTCTCCAGGTGATCACATCGTCGAACCTTGCAGACCATCTCGGAGATGTTACAGCTACATTCATAACGATAGGCGGGTCGTAAAAAATCGCACACATTGCAGAAGCCAAAGTTTTTGATTCCCGAGAACTTTTAAATCACAAAAATCGTACCATGTTATGTTGCCACCTACGCGCCGGACCCTCTCACCTAGCTCTCAGACGTCTGAAATAGGCTTAGATTCTATCAAAATTCAGGACCCGCAAAGTGTGCGAATTTCTAGGACCCGCCTATCGTTTTGAATGTAGCTGTAAGGTACTGTACCTTCCAACCCATTGACACCGCGTTTAACTGATGCTGCGGCTTCCTAGTGTTTGTTTCTCCTTTTCTTTCTCCAGCCCTCACAAGCCCTCAACAAGTGCCTTCGGAGACAATGCATGGTTGTAGTAGCAGTACTTTCACAGTTTAAATTAAAGGAGTGGTACGGTAAGGAGCTGTTGGAATGTAAAGAATGTGTTCATGCAACTTCGAGTAGCGAGCATGGTGCTTTTATTTTATCAGAAAACCGGAGCAAAATCCCTCGTGATTCATTGTTGGTGAGTTGAATCGTATGCCGGGCAGAGCGCCTTCCATGCATCTGCAAACATAGGTTATAATGATGAAACATTAGTTTCGGGGAACGAGGGCTCATACCAGGAACAGGGTTCTGTGCCGCAACATCTTGGGTATCCTCAGCAAAGACAACCGCAAGGCCCCTGTCGATGTCAATATCAGTGATTACAATCAAGCAAGACCATGAACGATTGCAAACGTACAATGCCAGATGTGGATCAATATGACTAAAAAAGTTACGTACGATGAGTTAACATCAGACGCATACATCTCAAGACTATCGCTTACCAGTGTAGAAACCAGGGACCAGCATTATCCGTCACGAAGCGAATCGTTGTATTGCTTCCATAGAATCCTGTATTGACCGTATCTCGACGGACAGGATTGACAAAATTATACTCAGGACTATCCGCACTTCGGATGACAGAAAATGTATGCTTTGAGGACATTAGCCAACATCAGCTATCTGTAGACATGATAAACTTGACAGACGTACACCATGAAGATGGAAGGGATGCTGAGGAAAGAATATAATATTGTCAGAAATTCGTCTTATATGAAAGAATGCTCACAGGTCCGTCCGTATCCACACCAGGACCAGGGAGGGAAACCTCGATGACCTTATTAGGAGGTAATGAATACACGCTTCCTTTAGGAAGTAGGCTCTGCGCAGTCTGAGCACCGCTGAGGATCTGAAGAAGAACTGGGACAGTAGGCGGGGTATAACTGTAACCATTCATTGTATACTTGAAAGACTCAAGGTCGAAGGCCTGTGCAAGATTGAGGACGACGTCAGCCCCGCCAACAAATGACTGTCCAGGTGCCGATGGAGATTCCAGTGGATGCAGATTAGCTTCGTTCAAGGGAAGAATACTTGGTAGAGGTATTCCGACATCGCTCAACGGATCTGATACAGGAGCACCACCATACCGAAGGATAGCTGTGTGGCTTCCAGAACCGCGTTTGGGATATGCCCTGATCCAGTAGTTGCCAACCTGTTGATTGGCATTCACGACCACAGAATAGCGCTGACCTGGGAATATCTGTAGCGAATCAACGGTCAACGGAACGGTATTCTCGCCATCTGCCTCGATCACAGTCATCGTATGGTTGTCGATTGAAAATATGAAGTCTGGATCGCACGACATAGCAATGATTCGAAAACGGTACCTTGTACCGTTCTGCACGTTAATGACCGACAAGGGAACATCTGGGCCACCTGTATATCGTCCTTTTCCATTGATCAAAATGGCATCGGGAGATGTAGGTAGACCGGGGGTCACAGTAGCGGGGGCATGGTACCTGAATACGAAGCATGAGCGACAGGTAACTTACATTCCGAGAATACTCACCAGTCGGCAAGTGTTATGATAGTGGATTCTGAAAAAATCATAGCTCAACTGTAGCTTATAGGTCAATCGATAAACTGTATACCATCATCGACATCGTATAACGACTTATGAGGGTCGTTCGGGTCCTCCACAATAAATGCTCCACGGAGGCCGTCACAGTATTGTGTAGCTGTCAAAACGCGTAAGGATACATCCAAAAACTAGATCTAAAGCAAACATACAAACGTGCGAATGATACCAGTACGTGCCGGCTTGGTTTTCTACACTGAAGTCATACAAAAACGAATTATTCGAAATGATGGGGCACTGCGTAACGGACGCTGTCCCGTCTGCCCAGTCCGTCCCTTTCTGGAAGATGCCATGCCAGTGCTTGGAGACATGGGTTAGTTGAGACAAACATGAATGCGCGGAAAGACATACGACGCTTGTACTGGTCTCCATCGTAGTATCAGTCAACTGGTCAAAGACGTTGAGCTGGAATCTATCGCCTTTTTTGCCACGAAGGACTGGGCCAGGGAATGTTCCGCCTGCGAGGACAGCGCTATGTCGTGAAGATCAGTGAGACCTGTTGAATCACTTTTCGTGAAAGAAAAACATACGACCGAGAGTAGCCATCAGGGCTGATTTCTGCGTTCGATATAACCATATCCGACACTGGGCCAATGGTGGCAGCATCTATGAAGGATACGAAGAGAAGAATGAAAGTGAGTGTCGTCAGTTGGATGGGAGAGAACATAATAATGGAGAGCCGGTCGATGGTTCAAGTCATCAGCACATCCAAGGCTTAAATAAATAAATAACGATGTCATAATTACGTGTTACAATCTGGTACGGTGCAGAAACCTGGCAGGGTCGATACTATGTAGTACCATGGTGTCCGATTCACGGTCAGGGTCACTATATCACAATCATACATATCACATCATTAGTGTTTCCCACATGGATGAGGCATTTTTTTTACGACTTTCCTGCCATAATCCAATTTAAGGTGATGTATAGGTCTGCTGCAGTTTGCTGCTCATGAGCGTCCAAGTTAAATAACATTTTCTGTTACTTATCGAGACCACCAGCTGTCCCGTTGTGCCATCGGCGAGTCGCGGTTGACAATTATTTGTACGATATAGATAATAGCGACCCTCTTCGCCAACTCTTCGCATCCGTGCATCGGCGAGCCTTCACTCAGAGTACTACATATACATAGTGTGGGAGCTTGAACGATCGAAAGGCAGGTGTTCGTTTAATCTGGTCGGACCACACTAGTCTCAGTTCCAGAAGGGAACGACACAAGATGGACGCGATGAGGGAGAGGGAGAGACCAAGGAGAGACCAAGGACTCGAGACATGACTTCCCCTTGCAACTGGCAAACTGCACCAGACGTTAAGTACATAGAATGAAACTACTATAGGACCACCTCTGAAATCGGCGGATAAGCAAACATGATTATAAAATTCCTCAAGGATTAATAAAAATTGAGGAATCTGTATACGGATGAAAAGTACAAATTTTAGCCTGTACAATTGTAAAAGAAAGAAAGAAAGGAAAAAGCAGTAAATCTTGAGGAAATCTGACAGCATATGCAGTAGTGTAGGACAATTAAATAATATTGTATTAGCTGGCATTTAGAGTTTTAGGTTGATTCTAGGGTTCCAGAATCCTAATTTCTTAAACTCGGCAGCCTGGGGAATCAGTATCATGCCAGATGCTACTGGAGATATGACGTTATGCACAATCTTCATACTACTGTCACAAGTTCAAGTTGTTCAACAAACCCTTATGGTCGCTCGCCCCGAATCAGCTCCTAACCTCGCCCGACGCCACTTTGACAACCTCTCCCTCAATGACACCAACTTTGATTTTGATACTCCAAGATTTATGGTTCGAATTCGCGCTTGACATCGTCCTCGACTTGTTGAAGAAGCCCTACTTCCAAATCGTCTGGAACGTCGTCTAGCCTAATGGACTCTGACTTGGATTTACTCTCATTTTCTTTGTTTAACTAGATGGGGGATATGATCAGCGTGCAATAAAGTACGAGGACAGAAGGACATACTGCTACATAAAGTGCCGAGGAAAGAATCATGGCTGTACCAGCCAGCGATAACGCAGACGGTGTTGACTTGAAGAATATCCGCTCCAGAAACATAACGAACACCACCTGTTTGGTCGTTTAGTTGTTATGCAGATATAAAACGATGTCAGTCAATATTTTACTTGGCTGTACAAGGCCATTGTTGAGCGTTTCAGCGTTTCGCGCTGCACACCGATTGTCAAAAGCACCTGCCAGTGATCGACACAGTGAAGCTACTCCGTGAAAACAAATAAAAAAACAAATGGGCTTACCTGTCCTACGAAACCAAATATACCAATCAAGAAAAGAAGTAATATCCAATTCCATCGTGTGGGTATAACAAGGGGCTCCTTAGTAACGATAAACCTAGAGGTTCTTGAATTAACGAAATCGGATTACATGGAGGATTCGGCAAAACTCCTACGCAATAGACGCAAATATCATGCTCATTGTCGAAAACGAAACCGTCAAATGAAGAGCACTCGCTCTGTCGCCAATTGCTCTGATGGATATAACTGCAGACAGAATAGTCAGATTGAAAGTTAATGTAAACTTCAACAGAGCATGCGACTGACGTGCCCCAGTTGAGCCCACAACACCAATAAGAGAGACACTAAAAGTACCATGAGACTCACGTGGAGCTTGAACGAAAGGATTTGACAGACATAACAGCCATTAACCGCTGTGCGGGCGTCCCCGCTTCCAGTGTACTTGTCACGGTATTTCCTCCGATGGGTATCGCATTTCCGAACAAGAAAGCTGGACGTGCTATCAGCACGACGCCAAAGAGACTAAAAACTGTAAAAAAAAATGCATTATTGGCAATCGGCCTTGCTAAAGCCAATCCTCACGACTAGCTGCCGCTGTCTTTCTGGTAAAGCTCTCTCCCAAAAATATTGATCCCGCAACTCCAGTGCAAAATGGCGAAAGGAAAGTCAGAACCACTGCGTCGGATAGGGACAGATATTGCAGAGAGAAGTACATTGCGAATAGACCCAAAAATCTGTGTTTCTTCAGATGTATATCATTATGCAGAATACGTATGAAACTACATACCCCGAGACTCCCCGTAATAGCAAAAGCAGTCGAACACCCTTTGGGCCAAGGAAAGGATCGGGCACCTTAGCCCAAAGCCTAATTTTCTTCTTTAGTAAAAATGAACTCATGATATAACGGCGATGTTCAAGTTACACGTATGCTACGCAGAGAATCCAAGTCAACACCTGTTTATCGTAGATAGGTTAATGTTGGGAAGCAACCACAGATACAATATTCTCACCATTCGAACGCCAATCAGCTAAGAGTCGCGGGGAGCTTTCAGATGCCTATGCATGTTCATACTATCTCAATCGAAAGAACATACCTGTATCGTGGATACCGGAGGATCGATGCTATCCAAGATCTTGACCGAAACATTCATAAGCGAGAAGAACACTTGAGAAGTGACGACAAGCAGCAGCCCAGCATTTTTGTTCGCCGCTACTTTCACTAGGGGAAGTGTGGTACTCCATCGAGACTGGGAAGGCTCTTCTACTAGTAAGCAGCAGTCATAATGAGATATGGATATGGATTACCAGCCTCAGCCTGAGGACTCAGAATAGATTGAATCATAGATAATAGGAGTGCTCTGTCCAGAAGAGAAAAGTCAGCGAAATTCAGAGTCAGCGTAGTGCTCAGCAGGAAGAATGGCTTTCGTGATAGTAGCAGCGAATTGCAACTCGAAGAACGAGCGACCACATGTCAATTTGAAGCTTGAGATATATCATTTTGAATTCGCATGAGCCGTGCTAGCACTGCTGGGATTAATGGGGCCGTGGCCACTGCTGCCCAACCCTTGATTACTGAGCTATTTGTGCAGCGGACGTCATGAGCACGGAATGACCGTCAGTTCATAAGATTTAGGATTTGTGCCAGTGCTTGATCTCGATTCTCGGAGGTCCTTCCGGCTCATTTGCTTCCGTCAATTTGGTTGGGTTTCGCAAAACAGTTCCTATTTAGGAACTGCACCGTGCACGTGCCAGCCAAGTAAACTTTGACCCGGTCCGCGACTTGGGAGTCGTTCAAGGTTCAACTCCTTACATGCCATATATGTCTCCATGTCTCCCAGCACATAGATATGGTATGATGATAGATCAATAACGGTATTATACATACAATCACCCAATGATACTATGAACAGCAAGCGAGCTTGACCTGGATTTAAAGTTTACTATGCACCGACGCCAGCACTTTGACTTTCCCTTGCAAGTGGTGTGTTGATCCTCGAAAACTCCCTATTAGATTCACTTTTAACATCTTCCTCGGTCCGTTCAAGAAGCCCTTCTTCCAAATCGTCCGAAACGTCGTCCAGAAGAATGGAGTCTAACTTGGGTTTGGTACTTTCTTTTGTTAACTGGACGGGTAGGATGATCAATAGGCTGCAGTCAATTACGAGAATATAACTTAGACGTACTGCTACATAGAGTGCCGATGAAAGAATTATGAATGTGCCAGCTAACGATAATACAGACGGTGACGACTTGAAGAATATCCGCTCGAGAAACATAACGAACACCACCTGTATCATCATTCAGCACTGGGTACATGGAATTTAAAATAACAATAGAATTCACTTGACTGTACAAACCCATTGTCGAGCGTCTCAGTGTTTCGCGCTGCATGCCCATTGTCAAAAAAACCTAATCGAGACAATGTAAGCAGCTCCATGAGATCACCTTCAAGATAATTGAACCTGTGCCATAAACCCGAATATCCCAATCGAGAAGAGATGTAATACCCAATCCCAGCGTGTAGGTATAACAAGGGGCTGTTTAGTAACAACAAACCTGCGGTTTCAATTAGGAAAACAAAATCTTGTACAATCATTCAGCAGAACTCCTACGCAACGGACGCAAATATCGTGCTAAGCATCGAAAACGCGACCATCGCATGTAGTGCACTCGCTCTGTCGCCAATTGCTCTGATGGTTATATCTATATGATATGTCATCAGATTTAAGGATGATTCAACGAAGCAAGAGACTAACATGCCCCAGTCGCGCCCATAACACCAAGTAGAGCAACACTAAAGATATGTCATGAGGATTATATGGAGCTTGAGCCAAAGAACTCTTCCACACACCCAACCGCCATTAAACGCTGTGCGGGCGTCCCTGCTTCTAATTTATTCGTATTACCACTGATAGGTTCCACATGTCCGAAGAGAAACGCTGGACGTGCTATTAGCACAACGCCAAAGAGACTGAAAACTACAAGAATGACACATTAGGCTTGTCAAAAATCAGTTGAGGCAGGGATCCTTACGACTAGCAGCAGCCGCTTTTCGGGAAAAACTCTCCCCCAAGAATACTGATCCCGCGACTCCCGTGAAAAATGGTGCAAGGAAAGTCAAGACCACTGCGTCGGATATGGACAGATATCGAAGAGAGAAGTACAATGCGAACAAACTAACAAATCTTTGCGGGTGTGTTAATATGGTATAGATGAATATGTATGCAACCACGTACCCTGAGAATGCACGTAATAGCAGAAGCGGCCGGACATTCTTTGGACCGAGGAATGGATCAGGAACCTTGGCCCAGAGCCTATTTGTCGCCTTTAGTAGAGGTGGTAAATTCACGAATAACACTGGCCGCCGATGTTACATGTATGTCACGCAAATAATCCAAGTAAGACCCTGTCCGAAGTAAGTGGATCAAGACTGAGACAATGGATACAAATGGATTGCTTACCATTCGAGTGCCAATGATCTAGTCACAGTAAGCCATCAGATGTGTCCATATGTTGAATTGAGTGATAAGAACATACCTGTATTGTTGATACAGGAGGATCGATCGTATTCAAGATCTTGACCGAAGAGTTCATGAGTGAAAAGAACACCTGAGCAGTGACGACCTGCAGTATCCCAACATTGTTATCCACCGATGCTCTCACGGAGGAGAAAGCAGCATTCCACCGAGACTGGGGCTCCTCCAGCTGACTTTCGGATACCTCAGAAATAGATTGTCCCAGGTGGGAAAAGTCTGCGAGTTCTGGCGTCAGCGCAACATATGGAGTGCGGGACGGCATGAACTGTTGTGACGACCAGTGCGGGCAGCAATAAATAACCAGAGGACCAAATGACAATGAGATATATATACCCGAAGTGATGGTCAGCGGACCGGGAACTTACTAAATGACGAGTCAGTTGAAAGGTACATAGGTCATATAAGTATAATATGTCATTGTCAGAAACTGACCGTGACTAACCGATAGTAACCGACTGAATACGACCTCGGACTTACCCTGACGCCTGGCGGCACAAGTGGCCGATCCCAGCCGATCCCTGTGATTTCCTGATCAGCGATTACTATTCATAGATCGCTATACCTGCAAGCGGACTGTTAGCCTCTGTTAGCCCAACGTTTCTTGAGCCTCAATCCATCAGAGATTCCGCAGCTGGTACATAGAGCATATCCCGGATCTAGTGGAGTTTCGTATACGAAAGCTGAAAGTGCTGCAAATTGAAATAACTCGCAAGTACTTAATCCGATTCCTGATCAGCGTGTACATAGTGCTTCTCTTGATTACAATTAGTCCCGAGAGCCTGCTGCATCTCATCATGTTGGGTGATTTGGACCTCGGGATATGTTGAAATCGTGGGTTCCGTGCTTGTGTGTGAATAGATTTTATCCAGGAAGTTTTCGATCAGCAGCGATCGGGAAATTCCGAGTCCATGCAGAATCGAAACTCCGCTCCAAGTCTATAAATGGAGCAATGAAGGTCGTTGTTCTGTAAAAAGTTAAAAACAAACGACGAACTCGACGAACCCACGAAGCAAGGAGGGACCCCGTGCACCGATCAGGTGCTGCGGGAAGACTACGATTAGAGAGGCCTAGCTCGATAGTTGAGATCTCGGATTTCCCAGGTGAACTTGAGGTGAACCCGAGAATTTGAAACTTTTACTCTTTTGAACGTAGATGTTGTCCATAGCTCACTTCTAAATGTGATATTTCCGAATGCCAATCGGACAGCAATCCCTACGACACTACAATCAATGCAGAGTCCTCTAGCCAAGGTAAGTAAGGTTCTGAAGAACCTTAAAGCGCCAGTACTGACTTATTCTTAATTGCATTTACTTTCCACTGTCCAGTATCCAGAATAAACCTTAACCAAAGCACGGGCAATACAATTGTACATATAACGACAGGACAGCATCTCACATCGTAGTCTCCATCCATTCCTCAGGAGTCCTCTTCGAGCACAGAACGTGGCGCAACAGATAATCGACTGCCGGCGGGACACATACCCCGCACAACAACATGCGGGCTTGTTTCGAAGTCGGATAATTGGGAACCAGGGTAGCGTTGATACAGGCGGATTTGATGATATTATCAAACTTAAAGTGGAACGTAGGCAACAATTCACTGTCTGGTCGCCGCACTTCGAAGATAATTCGTGGAATCACGTTCGAAACCAAAACACCGAGAATAAGACTGTCAGAACAGTCAATTAGTTGGTTAGTACATCACACACTCCTTCCTCACATATCAAATTGAGGCCCTATGTTAATAATGAGCCTGTTGACATTTTTAGACCCCTCAGCCGGGCACGGACTTTCAGTTTGAAGGTAGCATTGTTACTTTTGCCCGGAGCTGATCACTCTGGTGCCATTTCTGGCCTTTTCCTTTCTCGAAGTTACGCTAACAACATTTTCCAGGATCAGTTGCGGGACTTTCGTTTATTTATAGCCGGTCTTGACAATTTCAGTGTTAAGGTAGAGGAAATCCATGCACATCCAGTGTCACCTGATTTGGCGTAATTTCCGTGACAAAAGTGTAAAAATTCACGTATCAATAGAACCACATAACTTTCAAGTGTTATTCTACCACCAAAAA
>QOVE01008474.1:0-17156 GCA_003521275.1 Tricholoma sp. MG99 | reverse complement strand
CCCTGTCATTGTCTTGGATTTGCTGCTTTGAGCAGTTGAGTAGTCAGTGGAGGATAACAGACTACTTTTGTAGGCCATACTCACCTTGTTAGTACCCCACTGGTCCTTCCAGTTGCTTCGGTGCACCATCATTATCTCAACCAGTATTAGTATCCTTGCATACAATAAAGATCATATTTTTGAAGACCTAGTAACCAGAAAAAGAGTATCTTTTCAGTGAAATGATCAAGAAGAATAAAAACTTACCTTGTCAAAGCCAATCCAAGACTGAGCTGAGGATGGGCCCTCTGTATGACTGAGTGCCCTCATAGGAGAGTGGAGCTTTGGTTGTAACTTGTCAGGCTCCAAGAAACCAATGAGAGGACAAGAAAAGAGAGAACCAAAGGGATGTTGATGATGGATGTTGTTACAACTTTTCATTTCATTGTTGTAACCTTTGACATGTGATGACCCACCACATGCCCATGTGCTGATTTGCCACTTGTGCTCATCTCACTCATACACTCTGTTCCCTCACTCGACATGCATTTCACATCAATGTGCACTTCTGGTTCCTCTGGCCTCATGTACACATGTGTACATCCATCCTCCAGCATCTCTACAGCTTTGTATATAAATGTGTATACTCATCCTTATGATTTGGACATCCTCATATGATCCTCAACTCATCATGAACCATATTGACTCTTTGTTGAGGCATGTAGACTTGTCTTGATCTCTCTTGACTCATCCCTGTTCCTGGAGCAGCACCCATATGATCCCACATTCAATCCTGGTCATGCTATTAATAGCTTACCTCTGATGAGGTTTCACATCGATTCCAGATATGCTGCTATGCATCATATCATTTCATCTCTGACTCTGTTGATTGACAGCTTGATGCATCATGACGCATACTGACTCGTCCTGACTCTTTCTGATTCTTATCTGACTTATTCTGACTTGTATTAATATATCTCAATTCCTCTTTACTCATCTTTATTCTTAGATGCTGTTTCACATTTGACTCTTATTTGATATGATACCAAATATGGACTCTTAGACAAGTATATTGTTAGAACCGAGGTCATACCTCCAGGTCACAGGGTCAAAGGAGCCCGACAGGCACCGTCAGGGTCAGGACTAGTCGAGAGAGAGACTTGGTGCGCACCACCGAGCTCAACGAGAACGAGGATCCTTGGAGTCGCTACCAAGGATTGAGT
Source organism: Tricholoma sp. MG99 (assembly GCA_003521275.1). Lineage (NCBI taxonomy): Eukaryota > Fungi > Basidiomycota > Agaricomycetes > Agaricales > Tricholomataceae > Tricholoma > Tricholoma sp. MG99. Next base: position 15,954 of record QOVE01008474.1, on the reverse strand, counting down.
ACGAGTAACGATTCACAACCAAGGGTCTCTTGGTTGTTACTTAGTCGTGAACCGGAGATATAACCAAGGGTTAGATAAACTAGGTTAAACTGTAGATACATGAGAGGTATCGACAGTTTATATACTTGTCTAAGAGTCCACATTCGGTATCGTATTGAATAAGAGTCAACTATGAAACAGCATCTAAGAATAGAGATGAGTCGAGACGAATCGAGACGAATCAGAATAAGTCAGATAAGAATCAGAAAGAGTCAGGATGAGTCGGTACGAGTCATAACGCATCAAGCTGTCAATAAATAGAGTCAGAGATGAAACGATATGACACGTAGTGGCATATCTGGAATCGATGTGATACCTCATCAGAGGTAAGCTATTAATAGCACATTTGGGATCGAAGGTGGAATCGTATGTGTGTTGTCTCAAGAGTAGAGACGAGTTGAGAGGGATCGAGACAAGTCTCCATGACTCAACGAAGAGTCGATATGGGTCGTGATGAGCTGAGGATCGTATCAGGATGTCCAAGTCGTAAGGACGAGTATATGCATTCGTATACGAAGCTGTAGAGATGCCGGAGGACGAATGTACACATGTATACATGAGGCCGGAGGAATCAGAAGTGTGTGTTGGTGTGAAACGCATGTCGAGCAAGGGAACAGAGTGCATGAGCGAGATGAGCACAAGTGGTGAATCGGCACGTGTCAAAGGTTACAACGATGAAATGCAAAGTTGTAACATATATAAACTGTCAATACCTCTCATGTATCTACAGTTTCCCCTTAGTTTATCTAACCCTTGGTTGTGAATCGTAACTCATACTTGATCCTTGGTAGCGACTTCAAGGATCCTCATTCTTGTTGAGCTTGGTGGTGCGCACTGAGTCTCTCTCTTGATCAGTCCCAACCCCAATGGTGCCCGTTGGGCTCCTTTGACCCTGTGACCTGGAGGTACGACCTCAGTTCTAACAGATGTAGAAAGACAAGAAGAAAGACAACCAGATGATCACATGTGCATGTGCGTGTATGTCATCATGTGCATAGTATGTGTCTAAAGGAACTTGAAAAAAATTTCAAGTCAGACAGACACAATCAATGTGCAACCATGATGTGACACCAGCCTCATATGCATGTGTGTGTGCATGTTTGCATGCTTTGTAAGCATATTTTTGATGTTAAACTAATTAATTCAATTTTTGACATCCTTTCTTCGATTTTATTTGGATTGATTTGAATTGGTTCTATCTAATTAGATCTGATTTTCACTGGGTGTCAACACATCCACTTTTCTGGTGCTTCCTTGCCACACATGGAATCTATTATGACACCTGCCTCTGACACTATTGTCCCTGTTGATGCACACGACTCAAAATGGAGAGGGAATGGCTATTAATTCAAAGATATACTGCCCACTGTTCAGGCTTACATCCAAAAACAGCTTGAGCTATCATAGATACATTCTGCATTACTCCTGCCTGATAAGTGTTTGTTGGTTCTAGATCTTGCCCACTGCTCTTTCCCACCAATCTCTCCGCACTCTGTCATCACCTATGCACCCACAAAACACTCCTTTTCAGCTGCGAAAGTGATCATGGTGACACTGAACTTCTCTCTCAAACACCTGTCCCTTCATTGCCTGTTGTCAAGTCATTATTGTCACAGATTGAGCAGCGCTGGCTTGATGGAGTGCAATCAATCAGCATTTCTGGTGAGGAAACCTTATTTCTGCTGTGGGCTGTACGGTTTTGGAATAACGTCCACATGATTGCACCTATCCATAATTCATGGCAACTGGCTGTTACTTGGCTTCAACAAAAGGAGATAAGTTATTTCAAGGCAGAGGTCCACACTACTCTTCTTGCCCTGAGCACACTCTCATGGTCTGGACACATACCATGTTGCAACACTGCTCTCCCCAAAATCTCTCTTGTCCCATTTCTCTCCAGGGCTTGGTTTTCAGATGAGCAAGTTGATCTGATGATTGACATGCTTGAACATGATATCCAGAATGAATGGCCTGGGTGGGATGTACTATTAATGAACTCAATTCTTACAAGAACTATCATGTAGCTTCATGTAAAGGATTGTGCCAGAGATGTGTATGACAAGGATGGTTCATCATTTGTTCATAGATTTGGCCAGAGGTTACATCCAAAAATCGAGTTTGCTGGTGTGTTCCATGTTAACAATAACCACTGGGTTGGATGTGATGTAGATGTTATTTGTGAGAGACTTTCTTATGGTGATCCTGCTCATCAGGAGCCAGATCATAAGATTGTGTCTTCCTTGTGATGGTTCGTAGCACAGCATTTGCCAGATGATCAGCTGGAGTTGGATGATGCAGTTTTGCCTTGCACACATCAGGATTTCAGCTACGATAGCTGGCAATGTGGCTTATTTGATACTAATGCTATTGGGAATCGCTATGTCCCAGATTTGCATTCCCTCATTCTGGCTGATCATTGCTTAGGTGATTTGGGAAGGATGTCATTCTTGTGCTGTGTTATAAATATATATAATGACAAAGTCAGTTTCATATTCATTTCCAATAATGTGAAATAACAAAAGTGTATACATTTAGCATGGTCCCACAGTGCAAGCCCTCCCCTCAACAAACTTTGCACTGCAATCTGCTTTCAATGCACCTCCTTCAAGGAGTCCTTCACCAACCTTCACACTTTCTGGCAGATCTGAATCACCAAAAACATCTATTAGCCCTGTTTCCTTGTCCCTTGATCGCCTTTCTGTATCTTCAGAAAAACATCCTTCAAAGCAAAGAAAGGAAAAACATGCAGCAGTGCTGTTGGTATTTGCTCCTGTGTTTAAAGTCCCTGTTATATCCAGTACTGGATCGGTTGGGCCAGTGAAGGAGAAAAACCTAGTGAGCTTGAAATTTTATTTGCTCAGCATCTTTGGACTTAATAGCTTGTCAGAAAATTTCACCTGTTAGTAGTCAACCTACAGATGTCTCCAGTGATGAGTCAGATGGTGGCAGGTCATTTGGTAGACCTCATCTGGATATTTTGGAGATTTTGGCAGTTCTAGTGAAAACATCTGCTGGCAAGAAGAGGAAGTATCATTATGCAGGAGTGGGGTGCACAAAGGTCTGGCAGCCATATAGCTGTATTTGTGTCCTGCAACATTGCAAAAGCTGCATGAAGATGACATCAGAGCAGTGACAATATGCATCAGCTGCAAGCATGGGAACAAGTCCAGGAGCTCTGATTGCACCAGATAGCATGGGTTCTATCATTACCATGACATCAAGTGCTAGTGTTACATCAAATATGTCTGCAGTTCAGCTGACTTGTAATGCAGCCAATTTTTTTGGAACACAAGGATGTAAACATATGGCCCATCTCCTCGATCTTGCTATTGTCAAATTTTTCTGTACCACATGCCTTCCACCTACATTAGCTGACTATCCAGAATGGAAAGTTCTTTTCCAAATTGGCACTCTGAGAGTCACACACCAGTTTCATGCACCCACCTCATTGATGACCACATTATGAGTAAGCAAGAACATGTTTGTGGATTACAAATTGACAAGTTGAAATGGGAGCATAACCTCACATGCTCATTTGATGGAGGATCAAGCCAGAGAGGTGAATCATTCTACATGATGCATGCCACAACACCTGCATGATGTGTTATGTTACTTGAAGGGCGCAAGTGTATGAAGGAGTCACATACTGGGAAGTGGATTGCCAACTTCATGCTTTCAGTATGTCTTCATACCTTTGAACTATCAGCAAACTTACAATCAGAAACTATTATCAGGTCATGGATCTTATTGGGTGTGAGTATTTCTGTGCCATCTCCTATGTGTTTTGCTGATTTCATTGTGCAGTGTTTAACATTGTGACAACAGACATTGTACGTTCATCAGCCATCAAATGCAGGACTGCAGAATAGAGCTTGATTGCAATCGCCTGTAGCCCAACATCTTAGAAGAGCTATTATAACAGGTATGATTGAGACTTTACACACCGCCAGAATTCTGCTGTTTGGAGTTGCTCGATATGCTTCCCACCAATTCAATGGATCTTGATTGACCCCTGATGGCATGTTGAAAGGATATACACCTTGCATGAAGGCTGTGAATTGTGCTTGATATGCTTGAGTGAATGCTTTTGCCTTTCCCTTCCATGCAGTAAGCACTGGATTGACACCTTTGTTGATCTCCTTAACGGCTAATGTCAATAAGTACTTGCCAACTTCTTGGAACATTTTTGGGCTTTGAATACCAGGCAGAACTTTTGAAGTTTCCTTCCCTGGGAGAGTGATGGAAAACAAGAGGGCATTCGCATGTTTGAAGATTGTCAAATGTATGTATGCTGTTTCCAGATTTCAATAGTATTCACAAAACATCCACATAATGACAAACCAGGATTAAGATAGAATGCTGAGAGATGAACATTGGTTGGGCCATCAATAAAGAACTGGCACCATCATTGGTTGATGATCCCTCATATGTCAGCACAGACAGAATCTGGTAATCCAGATGTTGTCAAGGCTGATGCCATGTGTGTGGTCACAGCAAGCCATAACAGATATACATCTGCTGGATTTGAAGCAGTAGCTTCTAGACATTTAATTATCTTTGTGGGTCCTTCTCCAATGGCAATAAGCTGATTGAGCAAGAGTTCAAATTGAAGGGTTGCAGGTGAGTTTTGAATGAACACACTTCCCCAGTTGTGTTGAAATTATTCAGTGACAACTTGAAGATAACAATGTTAAACTTACCTGAACATAAAGATCCTTCAGCAATGCCTTAGCTGCAGTTGCATGCTTGAAGTATTTGATGACATGGCACAAACATCAAATTGTCTGCAATGATTAAGTTGAAAGCAACCACCCATGATATTGCAGATGGAAATGACTAGCCTTTGCAAAGTATGGAAGCCTGACAATATCAAGAATGGTTCTGTTGAGATGATGGTTAGGGTTGGGGAGGTTCAGCAGAGTTGTAACAGTGTCAGTCACAATCTGTCTCATCCAGTTACCAACTCGTGCATCTGCATGTCCACATCCAACTGTCAAATTTTGTGACATCAATTGTGTTATCCACAGCATCGATATTTCCGATCCTACTTGTAATTTGGCAGGTGACGATGAGGACAACGCCGAGGATTGGTAACTGCCAGATCCTAATGAACCCAAGGCAGTGCCAAGCGAGACAATTGAAGCAATGGATAGTCACATGGAGTTTGATCTGGAGTCAAGAATGGTGCAAATGGTGCTGGCTGATCAGCTCCTTCCTGAGGAGGTCTCTACAGTGGTTGGTGATATTGAAATGTTTGATGCAGAAGAAGGAGGCACCTACAACCTCGCAGCATGAGTTTAGCATGCTCTGGGAAATTTTTTCTATAATAGGTGTAAAAAAGTGTAATTTACACACTTTTATACATTTTTTACATCCCAGAAAATCATGTCATGTAATTTACATGTATATATGTACCCCACCAACTTTTACATGCAACCCTAAGCTACTGCACTTTGCATAAATAACTGAACACTACAATTTTTTGTTTTTGTTTGTGGAACCAAACAGTGTGACTTGATCATCAACTTCAATATGCCCAACCAGGCAGGCAGGCCAGCCCAAAGATCATTCCTGGCATAAATTTTTGGCCTATCCTTACAACCAACAGTTGTACAGTGTTGAAAGCATGAGTTATCTAACTAATATCACCTTATTGCTTGTTCCTTATCTTAATGTTCAGGGTGTTGATGAAAAGGATGCCACTTGCCGATCACATGGAAACCATATGGTCCTTTCTGAATGTCTACAAGGCAGTCCCCAATTCAAAATGACATGAGATATCTAAGATTTTTTTCAGGTATATCCTTATGAGTTGCCAGAGGAGGATGTATTGGTGGACCCAGCACTGGTCATCACTTGGTGTTTTGTATGGGTTGGTCAAACATACTTCCCACTTGAAAATGGTGATCGACAACTATGAATGGAGTGCACCAACTCAGGGCCAGATTCTAGATGCATACTTAAGAGCTTACTTGGACAAAGCCAAGCTGGTGTTTTTGATGAAAACTACCTCATCTGAGTTGAACAATTCACCAGGAGAACACTCAATTTCAGTGGAAATAGTAGAAGATTGCCACAAGATGCTATGTGTCCAGCCCCTGCCTTTCCCATATGAAGTGTATCGCAAGGACACTGTCATCCCCTTTCACTATTTCCTCATTGCTATCCTATTCGGTTATGTTCACTCACCTGCACATGTAAAATATAAGGCCCAGAAAACTGTAGAACAGGAGGAGAACAGGGAGCAGGAGCAGGAGCAGAATCAGAATCAGAAGCAGCAGAAGGGCATTGATGAGGGCTTGCCAGAAATGGCACTGGTGGATAGCGAGATGGATTCAGGATCTTCCACACCTGCTCTTGAAGAGATGGAGAAGGCATTGTCCACTCTTGAAGTTTTTTTCTGTGCTCTCTTCATTGTTGTAAATTCTAAAGCATTGAATCAGCATTTACATCTTTTATGTTATCCTGGAATGATGGTGCCTATGATGACCGCACCTGTGATTACCCACCTCCACTTGTATAGGTCATTTGCTAAAGCCAATAAGTTACACCCTAGCATTGGCAAGGAGGATAAGGATGGCAAGGATTATAAGGATGGCAAGGATGGAGATGGCAAGGATGGAGGTAGCAAGGATAAGGATGGTGAGAATAAGGATGGTGCCAACAACATGCAGACTGAAAAAGATTGTGAGGATAAACCAGAAGCAGACAAGGATTTTCCAGAGGCGCTATTCCAACAGCCATTCCTGGTGGATGCTATGGTGTTTAGGAAATTGATCATGGGATTTGTCACACACTTTTTTGCAAAGCACATCTTGGAACGCCACACTATGAGGCTGCCATCTACTCCTGAGGTCAAGTTCAAGCTTATTGCAATGTCATGGTCAAAGATGAAGATTGGTTCCTGGGAATACATGAAGTCACTAATACATAGTGTGGTGGTGGAAGCTTGTCCTCAGGCTGGGTCCAACACAGCTACTAGTTGGATGAAGAAGCTCATGAATGATATCCAAATGCACATCAGCAATTATGCTTCTGCTACTGATCACTCATCCTACCATTTCATATATGGCATGTTCTTGACAATATATCAGCAGAGCCTCTTACCCAAATCAGTTCAAGTTCATCTGCCAGAGTTCAGGGGGGACAAGCATTGTGAAGCCATTTTGGCAGCTTTTATTCTATACTTTGACACAGCCCTATGCAAGGACACAGAAAACAAAGATGAAGTTTTCAAGTTACTGAAGCTCTGTAAGGTATTTTGATGTCCTTACCTTCTGCTACATTAAAAATTTAACCCATCATACAGAGTTTGCACCAAAGCTGGATTTCAGTGTCAAAGCTGTGTTACCCTGTTTGCTGGAAGTTGATAAAGTCTTTGGAATTGAAGGAAGGCATGTCCTTTGAAGTCTGTGGCCGTCACAGCATGATTTATGATGTGGAATTGCCAAACCTCCTACCAATTGGTGTTTTGAAGGCTATGGTACATCACTTCAAAGGGTTTGTATACCAAGAGCTTCAATGTTTGCCGGCCTTTTGTTCCTCCTACAACCACACAATTTCTGACAGTTTCCAAAGTGATTCTGGGCCCTGACATTAGTATCCAATCCATGACCACTGCCGATGCTAATGATGTCAGGCAATTGGTTCAAAAAAACATGGTGATGACAAAGCTGAAGGTAGGTATCTTGGAAGTTCTGCTATAATCATGGATCTCAGGCTTCACATAGATGCTAGAGATGCAATGTGACAATCTTGACATAAGAACAATGTCACTACTCCTACAGCTTCCTGAAATTCTATATCTCTTTACTATGTGTTTTGTTTTATTGATGTACTCTGTAGTAATGGCTGCTGATGATGCTCAACAAGGAAACCCAAACAAAACCACCCAAATGGCTTCTTTCGGTATAACACAAGTCAGAGGAAGGGTGTGAGTTGGTACCAAATATCAATGTTGCCAAACAAAGGATGGCGAATGATGTAGATGAGGGACAAAGTTGTATGTGTTGAAATATTGAGCTCAGCCATATCAGGCCACTTAGCCATATCAGGCTGCTCTTTGGTCCTGATGCTGTTCTGTTATCATGATCCGCCTTCATTGGCTAGTTACTAGTACTGATATATATTTTGCTGTACTGTATGGTGCTCTTTGAGCACTTGTAACCCACAGGCACTTTCCCCTTTTTGCAACAGTATGAAGTAGCACAAAGGGCTATGAAATGGCTAGAAATGGTCAAGATAGGTTTGGGAGAGTTTGCAAGAATGCAAAGGGGTTCAGGAGGATAGGGGCAAGGATGACAGATGATAGATGAGTGATAGTAGATGATAGTTTCGATGATAGAAGTAATGAAGAATCAAAGTTTAAAGAATTCCTAAACTTTGGACTAAGGCAAGAGCTTGGACTCAAGAGTGAACTCTTAAATCAGACAATAGACGATATGGGAAGATGATTTCTCTTTGGAAAAGGTAAATAGTACAAAGTTATATAAGTTTTGAAGAGATAGTACTAAAAAGAGTACTAAAAAGGAAATGAGACCATGAGGCTACCATGAGGCAGAACAGCAGGCAAAGTAAATATGTCAAAATCACTAAGTAAATGAGAAAGATATGAAGGGAAAACATGCCAAGTCATCATCTATCAAAGGGGGTCTTGTCCTCTTGTTCTAATAAATCATAAATCATCATGCAACACCCCAATGTGTCTGAAACAAACAAATCCTTTGTCTCCTCATGGTGAGGTGCTCAGGCTCCACCAGCTTGTGATGTAAACAAGGTGGAACACATGTCCAAAGGTTGGGAACAGCAGCTGATGATGCATGATATTGTACAAAGTACACCAAAGTCATATGAAGTTGTTTGGTGATGTTCGAGGACATTTTGGGAGTTTGCATGGGTTTGTAGATGTCTTGATTGTCGATGGGAAAGGTGTATAGTGAAGTTGAAAAGTACTACCACCTCTAGTATCTGTACCTTTGAAGAACACTTATCTGCTATGAATATGATTACAGTGATTGTTCTAGTTGAGTATACAACAATTCTCAGGAAGATTGATACTAGTTCTAATTTGTACATTTGAAACCACTGAGTAGGATGGAGGATGATGCCAGGAGGCCACAGACACCTACAATACCACCATGCCATGGAACAAACCAGCACACACCGCTGCCATGAGCAACTGCTCATGGGGTGGTAGGCATTGGGGAATCATGAATGTCATAAAACACCAATGACAATAAAACAGAGAGAACAAAGATGACTGGGTGTAGCGGGGGAACACCTGCATGACACCCCTCATGAATGATTATAACTGATATTTGCACTGGTGTTTTTTAGAACCAGTTATGACTGGTTTCGACTGGTTTTTTTCGGTTTTTATTGGTTTCAGTTTGGTTATCTGGCTATTCCCTTTTATGGTAAACTGGTCATGGTCATGGTTTTCCAAAATCTAGCCAAAAAACTGGACCAGACCGGACTTTAAAACACTATAGTTATGTTGTCCCCCCTCATGCAAATGAGGTATATATTATAACCATACTAGTTTGACTTTAACAGTAATAAATAGACATTATGATACCTATTTTCAATGGTTACTGAAGTTAGCAACTGGACTACCCTCCAGTGAATCGAAGAACTCAGGTATGCCATGCAGAGCAGTGGCCCTTATAGCACAAGTCTGAAACTGTACAGGTGTGTTAGAAACAGATAAAATTATTCCTTCTAGTAGAACACCTGTATGGAAGCATCAGTTCATGAACAGTTTCTACAAGCATGTGGCTGTATTATCAGCAAGTGGTCAGCTTCAGGGAGAATCAGATAAAATTGTTTCTTTTTGTGGAATGCTTGTGTAGAAGGAAAATTTGCTGCAAGCATGCAGGTGTGTTATCAGCAGGTGAGGGGCTTTAGGAAGAATGAGATGTAGGAGATAAAATTATTTCTTCCAGTGGACACCTGTATGGAAGCATCAGTTCATGAACAGTTTCTGCAAGCATGTGGTTGTATTATCAGCAAGTGGTCAGCTTCAGGAAGAATGACATGTAGCAGATAAAATTGTTTCTTTTCTTGGAATGCTTGTGTAGAAGGATCAGTTCATGAAAATTTGCTGCACGCTTGTATGTGTCTTATCAGTAAATGATAGGCTCAAGGAAAAATGAGATGTAGAGAAAATCAGATATAACATCATTTCATTCACTTGAACAACTGTATATTATGATATACAAAAATTATATGTTGCAATTGTGTTAGTACAAGCACCAGTTGCTGAACTTTTCCTGCAAGAATCTGAGTATCTGGTCAGGAAGTGACAAACATTAGGAAGAATGATTGACACAAGAACTGGTGGTATAATATCATTTCTTTGGCTACTCATATTCCATGCTCCAGTATAGTAATATCAGATGCTGCAATTCTGTCAGTAAAAGTGTCAGTACCTGACCTCTCCTCACAATTATTTTATAATATGTTAAGGCCAGATAAGATCTTATCTACCAATTGCAGAGTGCTAATCATTGATCAAATCTGTCTACAGTTGCAGACAACCAAACATGACAATTTTGATATCTCATGATCAGGAAGTTTTTGAGACAAATGGCTTTCAGATTTGGATTCAGCAGGTCAGAATACATCAAAAAACATGTCTCCAAAATTTATCCTACAAATTTTAAGGTGGCCAAATTTTTGGACCAAATTGTTTAAAACAATTGTATGCTAAGTTGGGTTCAGAACAGCATCGATTGACATCATTGCTCTGTTAGAAACTTGCCAATGCTGTTTCTGTTTCCTGACAGCCCATATGGCAGCATTACCAGTAAGCCCCTTTCAGTATGCTCTCATGAATCTCCAGGATCAATTGATTAATCACTGGATCACATCAGTAGGGCATGCATTAAGATATCACAATGCAATTTCCTTCACTTTTGTGAACATTTGCTTGGGTACCTCATGGTAACAGCACTTGACCCATCCCCAGTACTGCAATTGGAACAAAATGCATCAGACTTTACCAAATTATTATACAACCTGATTATAACTTACCATCTCAATTGGATTGAGCTCGCAGTGAAACTTGGGTAAGAAAATGCATTCATGCCCTGCTTTCTTAATAAGAGTCTCAAGCATAGACTCTTGATTCATAAAATCATCCTGTTTGCTGAGGACACAGGCCATGCAGCAATCAGTATTTTCAAACTGGCATACTGGCACACACTTGGTGTGCATCTTACAAATATCAAAACCACATTCAGTGAGAACATGTTCCAAACATTTCAGTCTGCCGTCTGGAAGGGTCATCTTCTGTACCTTTCCTTGGTGCTCACCAACTGGGTTTGATTTGGAAATGACTGTGTCACACTGTATTATGCTACTTCCCACCATCTGACTTGTTCATTTTGAAAGCTTTGAGTGTTAGAACCAAAGGTCTAATACATGATCACATGATCTAATCTGGCTTATGCGGGCTTCATGTAAGGTCGTCAACAGGGAGACCTAGAGGGCCTCTCTAGGGTCGATTGAGATAGAGACCTTGGAAGGCTTTCCCTAAGGGTCAAGTTTGAGGTTCAGATATCAAACTAAGGACATTCCTTAGTTATATTGAGGTTTGCGAGTAGAGACCTTGGTATTTGGGAAACTAGGTCAAACTAAAGTTACAGATGGGTATCTACTTGTATATATACTAGTACAGAGACTGAGGTACAGGGACCGAGGTATCTAAAGATAAAGCTGTTGTACAAATGATGAGTATTGATGAGTTGTAAATAAATCGATATGAGTCATACATGAGTTGATAAGAGTCATAGGTAAAATATAAAATGAAAGATTAACGCTGGTGCTGATGGGAACTGCAGGAGGTGTGGCGAGTGGTGATGGTAATCAGAAGTAGATCCCCTCCTCAATAAGGAAAAGTGTAACATTGAGTGCATCAGGACCAAGCGATGCATGAGCTGATGACTGACTGAAAATAAAAAGTGCAACACAATTCAGGTGCGCTTTCTCAAACACCTCAATTGTGTGTTTCACTTGAGCAAGCAGTTGTTCTGTATCCCACCATGCATCACCATTGGAACCAGGGTAAATTATTTTCCAAGCTTCATCCACAATATTTCCTTGATCATTGTGAAGAACAAAGCAACCTGTGATTGGATTGATGAACTCCGAGACATGAATAAGATGACCTTGACCTTTCTTCTGTAAGATGGTCTGATTGGGTCCCAGCCATCCCTTCGCTTTGTAATCGTTCACTGAAAGGCAGCTTTCATTGTGAAACTGGGGTATGATCTCTTTCTCACCCTCTCTCAATGCTGGTCCCATCTTTTTTAGCTCTGGACCCTCAAACCTTGTCATCTGCTCCTCAAATTTTGCCATGGCTGGAAGAAACACCTCATTGCAGTATTTGACAACATCTTCTCTTTCATGTCCATCCATGTATATGCCCTTTTTAAGTGTCTTCAAGTGCCATCCAAGTCTAAGAAGTCACCACCGCACAGTTTGCTTGCAAAGTGGCTGTTTCAACAAGATGGATAGAGCAGGTAGAATCTCTTGATTGAGGGCATGTTGAAATTTATGAGGGGTGACTTTGCCTGCTTTCTGTGAGGTGAGCCATGATCATGCTGTGGTTTTGATGTGCTAATTAAGCAAGAGGCTATGTGCCATCTTCTCCCCTTCTCATTTCTCCACAGACAAGTGTTTGAAAACCTGGTAGTGATGTGCAAGTGCTTGGATTTTCTGTTATGACTGTAACTTCTCAAGCCTCAGAAATCCCACTCTTTGGACATCCTGACTTTGTCTCAACATCACAGACATTCCAGTATCCAACAATTTATAAACATCATTTGTTTCATCTCTCATTATTACAATTCCTCACATGTCTTATGATCTTATATTAAGTGGTTAGGTTTTACGACTATGGTCTGTGTCTTTGATATTGCACTGATACTGTATCATATACGTATATCAGAAACACTGCCTCATATTGCAGTATAAATACTTAGCTACTTTCACTTGTATTCTCCAGTTTAATATCAACCAAGTTCACTCCTCTCATCTTCTGTGTGATTTCTTTGGAACTCTGCAAGAACTTCTTGTCTCTGTCTTGAAATAGGACACCTTGGTGAGGGAGGCACAACTTCTTATAAGTTGAAGCCAAGTCCACCCCCCTTGGAGTCAGAACCTCTGCATCAGACATTCCGGTCTCAACATTGTATCTTCTTGTCACATACTTAGCAGTATATTAAACTCACGCTCCTCTTGTCATTTTCTTATATGTCCAAACCAACCAAACCAACCAGAGAATGCTCTACACTAAACTCCAAATGTGCTGGCACAAACCCTGGACTCTCTGCAGTCACCAAATCAAGAGTCACTACATCTCCATCCCACTCTACCCATACCTTCAGGCTCTCTGCAGCTTGACCTTCAAACATCTTTCGTCCCTCAGGAACCAAAACACTTCCCGACATCAATATGTTTCAACCGCAACCTTTTCCACCTTTTCCTGAATCTGCCTCTAGGCCACAACATCACACTGACAATCACTCACCTTCTCCTCTGGAATACGCTGATCCAGATCAGGGTGTTTTTCCTGATGATCAGGCTTTGCCTTATCAACATCACAGATACCCCGATAATGATTTTGGGGACAATATTCCATGAGATAACAATGACCCAGATGATAACAGTGAACCTGGTGGTGGAGGAGACCTCTGAATGATCCAGATCCTGGTAATGGAGGTGGCAGCAGAGATGGTGGTCCCCCCAATCCTAGACCCCCTAGTGGTGGACCTCCTGGAGGCCCACCTGGTCCATCTAATCCACCCAACCCACCAAACCCTCCTAACAATCCTGCTCTCAACGAAGGTGGCTTACAATTCCTGAATGCCCTCCAAGCCATCTCTAACAATTTGGCAAATTTGAACCAACTTGCACCCCCAAAAGCTGAAAAGATAAAGGTCAGAGACCCTGATACTTTTGACGGTACTGATTCCAAGAAACTTTGGGACTTCCTCATTTCTTGCAATCTGCATTTTTGGGACCATCCTAATCTTTTGGTGGATGATGAGAAGAGGATACTCTTTGTTCTCTCATTCCTCAAGGGCGCCGCAATCAGCTGGTTTGAACCAGCACTCATGGATCCCAATAATGCAGCTCATTGGATGTGGGACTTTGATGCTTTCATCCTAGAGCTCGAAAGCAACTTTGGTCCCCATGATTCTATCAGCAATGCCGAAAATCTTCTCACCAATCTCACCATGAATGAGAACTCCAACATCCTCAAGTACAATGTGGATTTCTGGAAACTCGCTGCATGGTTAGGCTGGAATGAGTCTGCACTTGTCACACGATATTTCAGTGGACTTCCACTTTGTCTTCGCATTGAAGTAATGAGGGGTTGTAAACCCCAAGCCTTGGGTGCACTCCACCTCAAAGCTCAGGACACAGATGACATCTATTGGATGCAGAAGAATGAAATGTTGTGCAACTCTGGAAACTCTGGTAGCAAGAAAGACAAACCTAAATCCAGTTCTGACAACAACTCTCATTCCAATTCTAATTCCAACTTCAACTCCAATAAGTCGAACTCTAGTTCCAACTCCAAACCCAAGTCCAACTTCAGAAACTCCAAATCCTCTGACAAACCCAAAGTCAACTTATGCCTTGACTGAAAAGTTAGGCAAAGATGGTAAACTCACTTCTGAGGAACGGAAATGCCGCATCAAGGAGAAGCTCTGTCTCTACTGTGGAAAACCCAGACATAAGGCTTTGGAATGCAACAAGTCAGCTGCTGCTAAAGGACATGCCACAACTGTTGAGTCCAAAGACTCTTCAGAGTCACAAAAATAGTCAGCAATCCTTGGGATGCTTCACAGTCTGTGGATTGCATTGACCTTTGCCATGTTGCAAAATTGTCCAACTCAATGCTGCCACTCTTTCCGATCCTGACTCTCTTTTCATAACCTTTACGATATCTGCATTCCTTTTAATTACAGCTCTTATCAACTCTGGATCATCTCATTGTTTCATAGATCCAAAATTTGTAGACTGTCATAACATACCTACAACTACAATTCCTCCTATCGGACTCCAACTCTTTGATGGAACTTGCAACTCTATCATTACTCAGTCTATGGAACTCCCAATAACTTTGTCCTACTGGTGAAGTGCTCACTTTGACATTCTATGTGACTCCACTTGACTCTTCCTGCTCTGTAGTTCTTGGATACAATTGGCTGTAACAATACAACCCATTGGTTGACTGGAAATCAGGCCATATCTCTTTCTGTTCTACTCTGCATAGAGGTCCAGCACCATCAACACCATCTGGTGAATTGGCAATTCTGCTGAGTCACCCATGGAGTCCCATCTCCTTTAAGCCTTCCAGAGGAACCCCTCCTTATGGAATCCCTTTCAGAAGAACCTCTTCTCACAGCTAAACCCCCTCACTCTGGTGTCAAACCCCCTCACATCTTGTTCATCAATGCTACCACTTACCAGCATGCTAGTAAACTACAAGGATCACAGGTCTTTCAATTATCCCTAGCTAAACCTAGTCTATTTAGCAAATCCACTAAAATGGAGGACCCGATAGATTTGTCCTCTATTCCCGAAGACTACCACAAGTATGCTGATGTCTTCAGCAAAGGGAAAGCTGATACCCTTCCACCTCATCGCCCTTCCATTGATCTCAAGATCGACATAGAGGATGGTGCTCCGCTTCCTCCAGGTTGGATGTACTCCCTCTCCACTACCAAACTTGAAGAATGTTAGAACCGAGGTCGTACCTCCAGGTCACAGGGTCAAAGGAGCCCAACGGGCACTGTCAGGGTCAGGACTGATTGAGAGAGAGACTCGGTGTGCACCACCGAGCTCAACGAAAATGAGGATCCTTGGAGTCGCTACCAAGGATCAAGTACGAGTTACGAT
>QOVE01008442.1:648-14358 GCA_003521275.1 Tricholoma sp. MG99 | reverse complement strand
ATTGTTTCTGGCGCTGCCGACTCTGTTGTGACTTTCTGGGAGGATTGTACTGAACAACAAGAAGCTGAAAAAGAGCTGAAACGGACCGAAATGGTACAAAAGTAAGCCACGTAATGATAGATGCCCAACGCGATATTAACACAAATGCAGAGAACAAGACTTCTTAAATTATGTGTCGTTGAACGACTACCGAAAAGCCATACATTTGGCTCTGGCCATGGAGCAGCCGGGAAGACTATTGAACCTGTTCCGGGATATACAATCTGTCACCGCGGACGATGATTCGATCACCGGGCTTCCTTCTGTGGATGAAGTCATTCGGAGCCTTGGGGGATCTGACCTAGTGAAATTGCTTTGCTATGTGAGGGACTGGAACACAAATGCGAAGACGAGTCGAGTAGCACAGGGAGTATTATATGCTGTCGTCAAGCAAAAATCGGCGGATCAAGTGATAAAAGCGTTCAGGGATGATTCAGAGAAAGCGACTTTCGCTAATGGTGACACTCTCGAGAGGAAGGCTACTAAGCCAGGTAACATGACACTAAAAGACCTTCTTGATGCCCTTATCCCATATACCGAAAGACACCTATCGAGGACGGATAAGCTGATACAGGACAGCTACATGGTGGACTACATTCTCGGGGAGATGGACGATGGGATTTTTGACGTCGACGACGATGCTATGGATGTTGATGCAGAGACCGGCACGGTGATATGAGGTGGGCTTGATCAACATTCAAAAGTACTTATAAACACGTAGTATTCTCTAGATCTATACGGGTTTGAGATTTTCGCATGTAATTCTTCCCAATCTGCAACCTTGTACACCATTAAATAATAGAACCCATTCATTTTCCTTGAGATGCTCTTTCGCCAAAGAGCGGCCTTCGGCTTCGGAAATCCGACCTTGTTCAAGTAACCAACACCGAAAGACTCCAGGTAGACAACCCGTGGACGCCGCAGGGGTTATCCAAGAAGATGAACGGTAGAATGCGACATTGAAAATGGACGTTTCTGTGATAAGGTTGTCTGGATTGTATAGTAGAACGTCGGATTCCACTGGCACAGAACATGGCCGAACAGGTAAGCCGATCCGAGCGCGTGCATCGTTATACACTGTCCGCTGCGTGGTCTTGGTTGAAGTAAATCTGGAAGTTGGTGTGGGTTTACTGTCAATGCGGAGAGCAAGGAGGGAGGAGCTTTCTGGCGGTTGGTTATGCAAGATAGGATTGAAAAGGGAAGCGGCTGTAGGGTCTGACGTCAAGCTTGGAGTGGGTGAAGCAGTTCCTGTCAAATCCCCAGCTTTCGACAGCGTGATGCGGATCTAAGGTGTGGATTTCTAACCAGTAACCGGACAGGACATGTGTAATGTGGCCAGTTACACCCACCTTCAAAGCTTCGAGGGTATTCCCCTGGTTGTGATGGCCAGCTACTGTGGTTTGGCACACGGATTTCAATTTATCATAGGCCAAAGAACTTTTCGCCTGGTCCCAACCATGTAACTCAGCAGCATGTACCAAGCGGTTTAAATGGTAGTGTAGCAGTAAAAAGGGAGAGGGTCCGCCTTCGTCATCGTTCCATGCTAGAGTTAGCAAAAAAGGATCGAAACGAGTGGCGCTGATGAGCTCGTACGAGCCCAGCGACATGGAATATTGAGATTGCTCAGTGTTGATGGGAGTTTCGAGTAAAGAACGTATTATGTATTCCAGGACCTGATAAGCGATCGACTTCTAACTTCGTAAGTTATTTACGTGATGTTGTAACTATTCACATGAATCACAATGCATTTATAAATTTTAAACCGCTTTGTGGCCGTACACATCATCACCTGCATACTTTGCATCAACAGAGCGGTTCTCCTCTGCCCCACCCTCAGTAACGACTTCCTTTGAAACTTGGATAGAGTGCATCGTGTGGCTTGCCATCGTCTGACTATGGTTTTGCATCCGGTAAGCCTACAAGAGATATCTGTTAAGATCGATATATATATTAAACTAACGTCAAACTTACTTCGCTATCGACATCAACCGTACCACCTATGTTCTTCAACTCAGCACGAGCATTTAAGGTGTCCAACAAAGTCTGTTGAAACATTAGGGTGATCGCTTGACTTGTTGGGTCGGATGACTCACGTTGGTATAGATTCTTCCAATGGGGAAAGCAAACATGGCATACAGATTGGTATCACCGTGCAGCACGAAAGAGAAGAGATCGGCCAGTGCAAACATCGATGCAAACAAACCAGTCTGGACAGCACCTCGAATCAAACGGTTGATGATGGTGTCAGTTTTACGGAAACCAGTTCGCGAGCGACTGAGAACAAATGTCAAAGAAGCTGCGAAGGAAAAATGACGAGACTATACAATAGGAAGGACTGATAAGACTAACCAGTGATGAGAAGATCCGCACTTGTCTGGAATCCCAGCCAGCATATCACGAAGGGCTTTAGCACGGCGAAGTTGGCGATTCTGAGAGTTTTATTTATATGGATCAACCAATGGAAGATTCAGTAGAGGAACATACACGCGGACGATGCCAGACCGAATACCGGCATACATGCCGAAAATGAAACCAAGCAAACTGAGAACACCGATAAGACCAGCCAACAGCTTGCTCTTTGTCAAGACGTAAACACTGCCGCAAAGGTTTAGAAGAGAGGGACGGGACATCAGAGAGAACAGACCGATTTCCAAGGAAATATTGAGTGAAAATTGCAGCTACAGAGGTTGCACATGCCGTGAAGGGGATAGTCCAGCTGACAACTAGAAGACTCTGAATGAGATAGAAAAGGCTGAGTGATTACTGAAACGACTTACATGCAAGGCTGGCGGGATTATCATAGTTTGTCACACTGAAGATTGTCTGTCAAGATAGCTACAATGAAGGTAGAGAAAATGATAGCATACCACATCTCCCAGCCAGCGTATACAGCCCTGAGAGAGAGGGATCAATTTCAAACCATCAGTAAGCGGAGGAAAGACTTACACTGCACTGTGGACGGTATCCACAAAGAACAGGACAGCAACAATAGACCTGATCCACAGCGGGTCATTGAATTCTACGAGACGGAAAGGATTAATGAAAGACTGGAGTGCAAGTAGAACGACATACTTGTTCGTGCGTAAGTCAAGAATTGGACTGTCACGAGGCCATAGAGGTAGGTGTTAACTAGAGATGTGGCGCGAAGATAAGATCACCAGGGAGTTAAGCGAAATGAAATAGAACAGACAGAACAGGCCAAGTAACATAACACCTGCATGTAAGGAGTAAATTAGACATGGCGAAGGGACAAGCAAAATAGCAACGACAGACCGATAACTTTGTCGTACAAGCCCATATTGACAGATGAATACTGGGGTTCAACTGAAGGGTGGATTTGAGGGTATGCAATGCCATGGTTGCTGGCTGGCTTTTAACGATCCTCGTGTGATTAGCGAAAGAAGCCTCGTATTGAAAAAAATCAGAAGTGCCTGACTACACGTGATCTTAGCCAATTTTTTATATTTATCGATAGCATTTATCCCCATGCCCTATCCTTCCCTGACCTTCTCGTAATTGGGACAGGGACACGCCTGGACACACACTAATATATGGGGCCCTCATCAACCTCATCTTTCAGGTCCCCGTGCACTTTACGCAATAAATCGTTATCGACTGCAACCATACCCGAAATTTTGGGGCTGTTGCTATCCACGACTCAGGCTAGAGTCTCGCTTGCGGGATAAATTATTTGCCATTCATCGATTAGAGACGCCTCGCGCCTCGCTTCACTTGATAAATACTTGACGCTGCCTGCCCACTGTAGTTTGCCTCAGGCTTATCGCTCCCAGGATGTCCGTCTCTGAAATCACCAGTCTTCAGAATACTCTTAACAGTGCCATCGATGCTTACAAGGCTGAGTTGGCTGCTCAGAATCTCCCCGAGCCGTCTTTGAACACCTCTAAATTGCATCCCATCGATGATGTGGCCTATTTGCCTACCCCAGCGATGTATGAGTCCCGTCGGGTTGCTCTAGCCAGTCTGGTCCGATCCAATCGATTTCTGTTCTATGGATGCATCGTGACTTTTTAACTTTACTAGGGACTGCTCAAATCTCTTATCCAGTCTCCTTACGATGCACTTGCTGCTAATACTTGGATGACTATTGAAGCTGCCAGTGTTCGACTTGCTGGTGATATCGGTCTTGCCACTGTCCTAGGTGATTTGGAAGAGGGCATGAGCATTCAAGAGATCGCTCAACAGACTGGTGTTGATGGACTGAAGCTAGGTATAATTACCACAAACTTCTCCAAGCTGTCTGCTAATGATCACGCTAGAACGCGTTATCAGGCTCTTGATGTGCCAGGGCTGGTTCCGTGAACCTAAGCCAGGTTATTTTGCCAACAACCGTCTTAGTAACCTCATAAAGAAGGATCAGCCTGGTTATCACCTTGCAACATATATGTAGTTCTTTTTTTATTCTGGTTCGAAGTGAGTTTAACGCATCTAATCAGGAACGACCTTTTCAACAAGGTCACGGTTGCGTTCCCCGAAATGCTCAACCACCCAGATCCAGAATTCAGGAAAAACACTGATCCTCTTCACACTGCCTTCCAGCTATCGCACAAGACAGACGTCTCTTTCTTTGGAGCCGATGGTTGGCTCACCAAGGACCCTGAAGAAGCCATCAAATTTGGCTTAGCGTGCGGCATTTCCCACATATGCAAATGTAGCCTAAGCGCTGAACCCTTTTTTCATATCCCCGTTAGGCTAGGCGCAGTCGGACCTACTTCCGATCCAGGAGTGGCTGCTGACTTCCCATGGGCCGAAATCGCCAGAGGTAAAGACGCCATCGTGGATGTCGGTGGTGGGCAAGGAACTCTTTGCTGCTCTCTGGCTGTAAAGTACGTCAGACAACGAATGATTGACTGCCGCCAGTTGAATGTTGTTCCGCAGATATCCTGAAATCGATAAATTCATTGTCCAGGATCTCCCAGAGACTAGAGAAGCGGCAGAGTCATACATCAACTCCAAGGGACTATCCGATCGTGTTCAGTTCGAGGCTCAAGATTTCTTTACTCCACAGCAGCGCAAAGGGAAATATGTCTTTGTTATGCAACGGGGTAAGTTGTATCCTTTTGAATGCTATGAATGCGGCCTTACAAACGTAACAGTTTTGCATGACTGGAGTACTGAGAATGGTGAGGACGACTATCTATCCTGATAAGTATTTTGGATGTTGATCATCGTTTTTTGTAGCTGCCAAGATGCTCAGACATATTAAAGATGTCTTGAACAAAGACGTATGTTCTATCCATCTTTCCTAGAGGTAGTTGCTAACTACACATTATAGAGCACCCTCTTGATAATCGACACTATCATTCAATCTGGCACGGTATCCTCCAGTGGCCCTACTCTTGAGGAGTCGCTCTCGAAGACGAACAAAAACGTATATGAACCTGTTCCACCACCACCCTTCATACCCGTAGATTTCGGTGATTCGAGCCGCCTCCAGCATCAAATCAATGTGTGCCTGACTGCACTGTGCAATGGTGAGTGAAATAACATATTTCCGAATGAGCAGATCGGACATGTTCTCTCTAGCGTTTGAGCGGACCCTTCCTCAGTTGTATGAGATGGTGGAACTCGCTGGCCTGAAGGTCAAAAAGGTTAACGCGACAAGGTTGGTCATTACTATATATACTTGCGATCTACCAGAGGACTCACAGCTAGTAGGGGGTGGGCTTCGATTACTGAAGTCGTGCCTGCTTAAATCTTGGTTGCTCGCTCATTTTTTGGATCTGTCACTCAATCTACCTTCTGTGGAGTACAATAACAATCCATTGTTTGCTTGACTGCGTATTTCACTCCTGAGAAATTTACGGCAGTGCGTTTTATTTCGCTGCGGACGAACTTGAAGCTAAGAACTGAGAAAGTGTGTACGTTTCCTTGAGGAAAGTTACCTGCATGTTCGCAGTCTAACTACCTCCGAAGTGAAGCCCAACATGAAACGTGTAACGGTTGTATCTTGTAACTGAAAGGATGCTAACTTAGTATTAAGTTGCGCTGCGCTGCACGGCGCGTCCACCGTGACCGGTGACTCCGTGTTCAAACCAGGTGGTGTGGTGGCTTTGTCAGCTGACGTAATGCATCGGTTATAACAGGCCACACAATGTTAGACTGCGCTTAGCTGGGTACTACATATCTTGCCAGGTTCTCCAGCAAGTTCCGCTCTCAATGTTCACCGTCAAAGCTACCTACCGCGGTCAAATCCGCAAACTGACCTTCTCTGGATCCAATTTCCCTTCGTTCGAAGAACTTCGTAATCAAGTATGTCTACAGCTTCCCCACCGAGTCATTTCTGTCTGACCACTTGCGCAGCTTTCTCGTTTCTTCCCTTCAATTCAGAACTATTATCTTTCAAGACTCTTGTTATCTCCAGATGCTTCGCTATCGTCTCGCATACTTATAGGCCAAGAAGTGCGTACCGCTGAGGACTATAAGAGGTGTATTATGCACCACAATAACCGTCTGTGGACAAATGCTCTTCTCCGGTTTACGGTCTCGGATGTTCCAAACGAGCCTGCATGCTTTGCGCCAGAGGCTTCGCCAGCTCAACCGATGAGCGATATTTGGTCTTCCCAAGGCTGTATCACCGGCGCTAGTTTGCGGTACATAGGCGCCAGTGATGTACAACCATCACCACCTCTTCGGCACATACCGCCACCACCTCCCCCTCCCGTATTTCCTACACCGCCTCGGGCGTTCACTCAAACACCGACGAATGCCGAGTCACCGCCCCTAATCAGTTTCATGCACTCGCACTGTTCATTCCCTTCTGAACCGAGACAGTCCCACCCGACACTGGACGAGCGTAGCACAACATCTTGCTGTTCGATAACACAAGGAAAGGCTGAAATTCAGGACCTCATCTCCGATTTTCAACGGAACCTCGATGCCACTTTGACTAGGACATTCGGATCTCAGTCTACGGCTAGCACACAGAATACACAACTCAATCAGGCACTTCCTCCGCCTCCGCCTCCGGTTAATCAGCCTTTCTGGCTTCTTCCCGTCCTTTGTGTCTCATGCCAGAAGAATGTTGCAGCCCTCCGGCAGTTCACCTGTGATAATTGTCGTACGATCTTGGTGAGTTGCATGCATGTTTCTTTCAGTAAATTACATTGATGGAATGTCGACCAGTGTTTCGAGTGTTATGTTTCCGGCAAATCCGAATTCTGCACATCTTCAATGGGTCCTCACTTCATGAAAGAGTCCACGCTGAATATGACCCCTCCAAGCATGTCTGTCCCAAGTAATCCGTGGCTTCCTCCAGTCCCTCGCAACACCTCTTGCCAGTGGATGCCTCCAGTCACGTATGTGCCCAGTCCATTCGTTGCGCCTCCAGTCACGTATGTGCCCAGTTCATACGTTACGCCTGGTGTTCCGTTCGTACCGCCACCACCTTCTGCTGGTAGTCACGCCACCGCCCCTACTGGCAGTAACTGGTCTCATATGAGAAGTCCCTCACCTGTTATCCCTCCTTCGGTAACTGTGACGCCGGCACCGGCTTCGGTCCGGATAAGGACACCATCCCCTCGGCCTCCTATTCATCGCGGCGTGCTTTGTGACTCGTGCGACAAGGTGGTTGAAGGAGTGCGACACAAGTGCCTTGACTGTCGTAGTGCGTAGTTGATCTGATCCTTTATCTGGACTCGCTAAATTCTGTTTAGATTATGATCTGTGCACAACGTGTATCTCAACTGGCTCCGCTGAGCGCCATAATCCTTTCCACGAATTTTTCGAGATCAACGAACCTGGCCACGTCATTGTGCACACTGTAAATGCACCTGATCATGGACCTGTATTGAACAATGAACACGCTTTCGCTCCCGGTCCAGTTCCAGCAGTCAATACTCCGGTTATTCATGCTGCAAGATGTGATTTGTGTGACTCGAGGATTGAAGGCCATAGATATGTTCGTCGCCCATATTCCTCGTAGCTCTAACTAATGGATGGGCTAGAAATGCGCTGTGTGTCCGGATTTCGACACTTGTAGCTCTTGCTTCTGGTAGAAATTCGCCTGCATGCCTAGCTGAACCGAACTCATGTAGCATTTACAGCATCACCAAGGAACAGCACCCTAACCATTCATTCATCAAACTATCCAAGGTGGATGATTATATTGTCAGTCCTTTTCTGACTTGGGTCACAATGCACAAGTTGACAATGTAAACAGCAACGTGATTCGACAAGTCCTCCCCGACACAACGCCACATGCGATGGTAATATCAATTATACTTTTTCGCTCCCTCTTGTTACTGACGTGGTACGCAATAGCCTGCAACAACCAAATCATAGGTGTTCGGTTCAAGGTAAGTTGATGGGGTCGTGTGCCACAAAATATTAACGTTGCATCTGTAGTGCACGCACCCTGATTGTCCGGATTTCGACTTGTGCGAGGCATGCGAAGCTCACCCCATTCCTGTACACCCAGATAAACATGCTATGTTGAAGATCAAATCGATCGACACGACGATCCCCACGATCCAGGACACTCGCGAAAGGCCTGAGCCGCGTATCTGTGTCCCTGAGCGCCCTTATGACTATGATGGTGGCTACATGTATAACCCCACTGTGTCGTCGACTGAATTCCCAAGTCATTCTCGTTCGCCCATGCCGCAAGTGCCAACTCCGGACGAAGTACGCAGCATGACCCCACCGTTCATTCCTTATCATCCACCCATTCCCAGTTTCCCTGAAGATCATCAATTCTACTCTCCGCAATACGTACATCCCGGTCGTTACTATCCATATCGTTCCCCGTCTATCACTCCGTGTATTATCAGTCCTGTCTCTCCTTATGTGCCCTCGGTGTATGGGCCCCTTTCTCCATACACTCACTTGAGCACGCCAGGTTCTGTAGAACCCTTCGATCCCTCTCCGTGTTCTAGTGGCCCGGGTAGTCCCATCCACCCCGCCTCTCTTGTTTGGCAATCAGCGTGCGAGTCTGTGGGAAAAGAGGCTGCGTTGGATGTCAAGAACTCGCCTCCGGCGGCGACAACCTGGATGCCTTCGGCGCGAGATCTGGACCACCTGATTAACGGCCAGGCTTTTTCTACGGCCAAGTCACCTTCGGATGGCAACACACCATTCCAGTCTCCGTTGGGCAACGAGGCGCTGTTGACTAGGCCTGGGAGCATGAAAGTCCCAGAACCGACGGATGTAGTACCTGTTTCGGCAGCCAACCGATCTTTGGCGGCATTATTGGATGACTATGGGTCGACAGAAAGTAACGAGGCGTCGTCGTTGGCAACATCGATAGTGGAAGGAGTGCAGAAAGGGTTGACTGCGGGCATCGTAGCCGATATTACAGTTCCTGATGGACAAAATTTTCCTCCTGGTGCAGAATTTGTGAAGTGCTGGCGGATGATCAATGATGGGGAAAGAGACTGGCCTGAAAGCACGGAATTGGTGTTTGTTGCAGGAATTCCACTGTTGAAGGAAAGTTCTCCACGGAACATAAGGATCGGAGCTGTCAAGGTTGGATCAGAAGTTGATCTATGGACTGGAGAGTTGAAGGTTGGTAATTATAACTCTCGGCTAGTGGAGGCAACTTTAACTGTTTATAGGCACCGGAAGTCCCTGGAAGGTATATTGGATATTGGCGGCTGAGGGACAATCAGGGTCAATTATTTGGGAATACGATATGGGTGGAGTGCGTAGTCGATGAAATTTTTTTATTTTGCCACCCTTTTTTTGACCAGAACTCCCAGGATAAATGTGGTGGAAGACGCATCAGAGGGATCACTAGCGTCATCGACGATAATCATGCCCAAGATGGGAGCGAACCGGACCGAAGGGTTGCGCGTGCCTGGATCCACTGCAGGGTCGTCAGTGACAGCATTTACGAACCTGGGTGGCAACAGCGATTCAGATGGAGAATCTGATGCGTCGTCAGTGTCGCTTGTGAGTGAGACATTTTCAGATGAAGAGTGGGTGGAGGAAGCAGAGGGAGAGAATGTAGAGTATGTGTTGTTGTACGATGATGACAACACATCAGAAGAAGATTAAGATTTTTTATTGTTTTCGATGTACTATTATATATGCTACTGGTCTGCGATCATGGAAATGACGACGTCTTTTCCCTTTACTTGTGAAGAGACACGACGGAAGCCTGGAAAGAGACCTGCAGTCCCTGGAGGAAGGTGGTAGCCTAGACCGTCTGGACCGACGAAAGTAGGTGCTATAGTGACGATGAGAGAATCGACGACGGAGTCTGCCAAGAAGGAAGAGATGATGCGAGCGCCGCCCTCGACCATGAGAGAGTTTACTCCGAGATCACGAAGGGTAGAGAGGACGGTGGGGATGTGAAGATAAGGAGCTGAGAAAAGATGAAAGAAGAGAAAAGTGGATGGAGAAGAGTACGTACGTGATTGATGAGGGATCTGGATAACGTGTGCGCCAGCGTGTTGGAGAGCGTGGAGACGAGTAGAGAAGGAAGGGTCGAGGGAAGAAGAGCAGATGACCCAAGGACGTCTTCCGTTGGCAGAGTTGTAATTGGAGAGGAGTTTGCAGGAGGGGGAGAGACGGAGGTGAGAGTCGAGGATGACGGGTCTGGGGATGTTGCGATGGGTATCAGTGGGAGGGAGATGGCGGGTGTTTAGCTGGGGGTCATCGTTGAGAGCTGTGCCAATGCCGATGAGGATTGCATCATGGGAAGTGCGTAGGCAGTGAGTCATGAGCATAGACTCTGGGCCACTGAGGATGAGTTGTGCGCCATTGGTGCCAGCTATTTTTGCATCGATGGACTGGGCAAAGGTGAGGGTGACGAGTGGACGAGAGGACATGGCTGATGACATCATGCGGGTGTCGCGGATGTAAAGTGTGCGGTCATGCTTTATTTATCTTGGCAGTTGGTTTATTCGGTTCTCAATGACCATCCATCTGGACAAACCCCTCCCACCGCTTCCCTCATGTCCTTTCTCTTCCATGTCCTCCCCTTTGAAACGCGCTTCCTCCCTTGTCTCTTCTCCCTTTCGTTCCTCATCTTGGAGATGGCCAGCAAACGATCTTCATTCACGTGTATGTCTCTTTCTTTTCTTGTCTCATTTCTAACCCAATGTCTCAATCAGCCTAAATTCACCATCGACACTTCTCATCCTCCTTCCTCTTTTCATGATCCTACCCCTAGTCCTTCCTCCTCCAGTATCGGTCATGCCGCCGACTTTGCTCTTCAACCCACAAAACAAAGATGGACTCTTGCAATGGCCATCACCGATGAAGAAATCACTGACGAAGTCCTAGTACAGCAATTCGACCGCATGACTATGAAATCAGATCCTGAATGGTACCCACACGATCAATGGGATGTGTGGGATGCCGACAGACGCTCTCCTCCCTCCTGGTGTGGGAACCTTCTCTTCCAAGATCCTCCCGAGCTCATGTCAAAAATCCCTTACACGCCCTCCCTCCCTTCCTTTCCCACCTCTTCTCCTCTTCCCACCTCCAAAACAGCCGCTAGAAGCCCATCTACCCCTTCGGCTACTTGGCATGCCGCTCGCCGTGCCCTTCTCACTTGCCGCGAGCTTGTCCGCACTGAACGCCATTATCTCAGATCCCTCCACTCTCTCCTCGCACGCGAAACTGTCACCGCACCACCTCCCCTCATGCTCCATTATGTCGAGGAACTATCAAACGTCAGTCAGACCCTCGTACAGCTAATGGAGAATGATCCCAGCGCTTGGGGCGTCGCCGCTGCCTTTCTCACTGTCGAGAAAGCACTCGAAACAGCCTTTATGGGATGGTGCGCTGTCGTCGGCGCGTGGTTCGAGGGCCAGGACATTTCTCCAAAGAGAAAGATCGCCTTTGTGGAGACCGAACACTGGGTCCCACTCAAGCGGTCGGTAAGCACCTGGCGGATCAGTGTGCCGTCCATGTCCTCACCGGTATCCCCGTCCGCTTTTTTGACCCGTAGAAGGGACAAGGCCAGGGAGCATCCCGGCGGTCCTCCCAAGAGGAGACCTTCTGTTCGTGATTTGGCCATCTTGCCTACTCAGCGGATCACACGCTATGTTCTTCTCTATCGAGGTCCGTGGTTTTTTGTTCCACTGGTCATGTACTTATTTTCTTTACATAGATTTACTTGATCATACCCCGTCTACTTCACCGTCCCGTGCGCTTGTGGAGCGCGCAGTCGATGCTGCTTGCCGTATAGCGCAAAAGTGCGATCATGCGCAGGGGAACACTGCGTTCCTTCAGTGATGTCATGACCTTTACCCAAAAGTACTCTCTGCCATGCATAGTTTTTTTTTTTTCATGACCACACCCATCTATGACACGCTCATCATGACGACCACGCGACACTTGCATATCCTCACTTGCACTAAAATATTTACGCAGTGCTCTAGAGTTCTCGTTCACATACACCTTGTACTAGTCCCCTTTTGCATCATTTCTGCATCACGTCCGCACGTCATTTATTTTTACAATTATTCCGTCCGTTTATTCGTATTCGGCTGACACGTCAGGTGTGTACGATTATAATGGCAAAACTATTCCATGGAGTCGCGGTCTGTCAGCTGAAACCTGCCACCCTTCTAGATATAGGTATATCGTTCTAACATCTGACGCCCCGCGCAGCCTCGCTCTGGGAACGTGACAATTAGCCCCGCGGCGAACCAACGCGAACGCGCCCACCACGCTTTACTCGGTTAAGCCTAGATTGCTTGACATGGACGTACGACTTGGAAACACGTCAACATTAAATATTAATCGGTCCTCACCTATCTCGTGGCGGTCACAAGACTCGCTTATCTGATAAGTACAGGTACGGGAGAAACCGCGTGTGGATGACATCGATGTTGACGGCAGGCTAGGCGCTAGAATACTTTGGATGACTAGATAGCGAGAGGACCTGGCACATGGGTGCGGTGGCGCGCCCTCGTGTCATTTTGCTGCCAGCGGAGATATATATGTCGTGGAAAGCAGGCGAACTTGCATTTGCACGTGTGTGTGTGTAGTCGACACTACTCTGCACCATGATGCATGATGGTGCGAAATGATGCGAGGACGAGAATGCAGAGCATCATCCAGGGACCAAAAGCGATCGTATCGTATCGTATCGTATCGGGGGTTTGAGAAGTCGAGATTCTGCACTTCATAGGTTCAAGGGGAAGAAGAAGAAGAATGAAAGAAGAAGGAGTGTCAATCCATTTCAACTGACGCCCATTTCCGAATCGATTGCCATCGTGACGACCCCGTGCCGCTCTGCGCAGTGCGCAGCCCGAGTGCGCACCGTATCCTGGGACACCCGTTGCTTTCTTCACTCCGTTCCATGTTGCTTGTCATATGGACTCTCGAACGCTCCATGTTCCTGTCATATGGACTCTCGAACGCTGAAACTTGAAGTCAGCCTCGGCACGCAGGTTTCCAAGTAGGTTTGGGGCATCTACTTGGACTGACTATAGACATGCCAGTGGGCTATGCTCCGAGTGAACCTCACGCTCCGGCTCCGGTTTCGTCGGGGTGTCTGTGTGCTGATTCGGAGGCGACATGTCATCTTATTGGGATCGCTGCGTTCCAATTCAAGTGCCTGCATCCAGTTGACTTGTGGTACGGCTACTGCAACATGGGATGATATACCAGCTGCTAGTGTTCTGTGATAGCCCGCCGATTCTTCCGAGTCTGGTGTTGCGTATGAATATATGCTGGACGGCCGAGCCCTTCACT
>QOVE01008423.1:0-10836 GCA_003521275.1 Tricholoma sp. MG99 | reverse complement strand
GCTCTATAGCTCACTATGTCATCTATAGCTTACTATGGTGCTATGGCATTTCCCATGGTTTGCTGATGGACCCATGATCACAACTTCCAGTGGGCGAAATGGTCTTCGACATTGATTACTGGAAAGCCATGACCATGGGCAAGGGGTGCATAACCCCACTGAGATTTTCTCTTTAATTTTTGTAGCGGAAGCATCATTCAAATACAGCATTCTCAGACAAAAAGACTGGTACAGCCTCAAAGATCTCTAACACTTCATGTGTGAATTTTGCAAGCAGTCTGATGGTTGTCCTTTCTCTTACAGCTGAATTCAAAATGATAGGCTCCTCCCGAAAACTCACACACATTGCGGGTCAAGTTTTTGATCCCTGGAGAACATTTTAACAAAAATCAGACCATATCATGCTGCCGCTTACCACTGGACCTCTCGCGTAGCTGATAAAGGGTCCAAGATCACCAGAATTCAAAACCCACAATGTGTGTGTAGTTTTTCATGAGCAGCCTATCGTTTTGAATTCAGCTGTAAGATCATTTTGAATAGATCAATAGAAGATATTGTCGTAAAGGCGGGTTCCAAGGGTAAAAAGGCTTTTCATAGGCCTCTGTGCTCTTCCGAAACATTCTGAATTGGTTAGCTCCGCTGACTGCGCTTCAGATCACTTCCGTTGCCATCTTCCGCATGGTGCTAAATTTTTAGCAGAGGCCTTGCCAAAGAATGAACTTGGCATTGGGAAGCCCTTTTATACCTATGCTGCTTTTCCTTCCGACATCCTCATCCTTCTTTGTCTGCAAAGCAGCATAGGTAAAGTGCTTTGCACTCATTCTTTGTGCTTTTCTCACCCAATCCAAAGTAGTTCCTTGGCTCTGCCATTCAAAACTATCCTATTTTCTTTAGTAACTACTTTACATTGTGAGAAATTCTTCATCTTGCCGAGAAATCTCATCTCACCTCTTTACAGGATTCAACTGCCCTAATTCATAGCTCCGCTATTCATTCAGTTGAATCCTAAGAGTAAGTGGCTTCGCCATTTTTTCATGGTTCAGGCAAATGTACTTACAGGAGACTTGAGATCTTCTCTCTTTTCAGTACTCTGCCTTCACCTTTTTTGCGGTTTTTCCATCTCACTAAAGCTCGACATTTTCAATTTCATCTATGTCTGTGGATGATTCGGGCAATGTATCGACAAATACCAAGGCTACTCCAGCACAACCAATTTCATCCATGTCCACGAATGATTCGGGCAACATATCATCAACTACAGAAGCTATTCGAGCATGAGCCGAGGCTTGTGAACAGCTTGTCAATCAGGCAGCATCAGGAGCCATCCTTCCTCTCACCCTCACCCAAAGACTTCGTGAAACTGGCATTTCCTCCATTGAAGCAGAAGATTACATTCTTCAGCTTTGTCAGAGACTCGATCGACAAAGCTCAGCCTCTGTACCACAGGGAACGGGGGATCATCACCTCCCTGCAGATGGACCGAGGAATGATCCAGCACCTCAAGAATGTACACCTGACGGTTTGGGCACAGAAGAACAAGATGAATTTTGACATCAGCGAGATGCTTTGGAGCAACAGCATCAGCCACCGATTGATTAGCATGAAGTCCTTGATGACATTGCATGGGCTGTTCTGCATGCAAAACTCAGTCAACTCGAAGGCCTTTCATCAAACCGGCCCCAAGGAATTCGCCACTCTAAATTCTCGGAAGAACTTGCTGACCTCCTGGGATTGTCATGTCCCATCAATTCATCATCAATTCCTTCTTCGGTTCTCACAGCAGCTCCTCATCTCGCCAAACTTTCGGCAACTTCCAAGTCTGATCCTCATCTTGATGCAACCCAAAAACTACGAACTGTTTTTAGTCCGGACAAGGTGCAAGATGCAATCATCAATCAGGCTCAGCTTGCTCCTCTGGCCGAACCTCTTCCTTGTTCAATCTGGTGTAAGATTTTACAGGACCAATTCGTCGATTTCGAAAAATTATTTGCCTCAATGGATAGGGGCTATGACCATAATGATGAACCAAAGGATTTCGCTGCAGATTTTGCTCTGGTCAAAAAGGAGCAAGCTTACACAAAACATCCTTTATGTACCAAGGCAGATTGGATTCGGGTCTTCAGTGCTTGGGAGCATGGGGTTGTCGCTCTTTATCCCCACTGAGCAGAGGAATTACGGAACTATTAGCATATGGTCATGGATCTGTTCCGTGCTTCACCATCAAATCCTCTGGTCACCATACAATTTGATGTTGAAGCTTGGGATTGTTATGTGAAAAAGCTGTTCCACATGGATGATCGTGGGCAACTTGATTTCCCTCTCCTTGCACAGCTGTTTCGTGCCGCTCAACCTGCTCTGTCTTCCCGCACTTCAGAGCGAACCTCACATTCGACATTGTCTTCTCCATCCAAGTGCATGGATACTCCATGTCACAATTGGAACCTGGGATCTTGTAGGATGGATCCTTGTCCGAGTCGTCAGAAACACGGTGTTTGCAGTGTCTGTGGTGAAACTCACAGGGCTTGAGACAACGAATCCTGCTTCGCCATCCTCCAGGCTCGCCTCTGATCATGATCTACTGCTTTCTCAACAAAAGGTTTCTGCTTTATTGATCAGGGCCCCATCTCTCTCAATGACAATACTCGGAAATGCAAGGCAGTTGATGTGATTGATGTTGCACGTTATCGGCGGGGTTTCATTTGGGGGGACAAGCTTTGTCATAATCATATCTCCCCAGAAGTGTTATACACTGAAACAGCACCCCCACTTCCTTCTCCTCCACTCTCTCTCATTGAGGATCCGAGAATTCATGCATCTTTGCAGTCTCTCAGGGGTTCTGTCAAGGTCGAGACTCCTTTCAATGTTGGTCGTTTTGAGAACCTGTTGCATGATCACCCCAATCAGCCCTTTGTCTGTTCAGTCATGAAGGGTCTGTGCGAAGGGTTTTGGCCTTTCAATGAGGGGGAATGGAAGCTTGAATTAGAGGAGGTAGTTGGGAACTATGCATCAGATGACATCGACCTGGCTGCCATTTGAGCTTTTCGTGACAAGGTGTCATGCACCGTTCCACGTGGCGCAAAACCCGCGCAAAACCCGCAGAAAACCCGCAGGTATATTGTCCTAATACCCTGCGCAAAACCCTGCGGAAATCCGACGGATTTCCTATAGCAGATTTCCAACAAGATTCGGTTATGATCCGTTAACACATTTGGTACTTTCCACAATTAGTATTCATGAAGAACTTTGTAGTAACTTCTAGCCCTCGGAAACCCGAAATCTCCGAGATAACATTTACAGTAATTAGTAGTAACTAACACCTATAGTAATTTGTAGTCACTCCGAGAACATTGTAGATACTATGTAACTAGTATATAAGCTCAGACTCTAGGTCGAGCACTCCAGTTCAAATATTGTAACGTTAACATCCCCTAGACTTGACACATGTAACCTCCCAGAAACTCCACTCCTCTTCTGAACTCTCACACTCGACGCGCATATCGCGGATTACCGCACATTTCCGCTGTCATCCGTTTTGAACCCCGAAATCAGGGAATATATGCTAGTCAAGAGAAGGGCGCAACTTCTTACAAGTTGAAGCCAATTCCCGTTTGTCCCCCTTCGGAAACCCGCGCGTTTTCCGATTCCAGTACGTTTTGACTCAGCTTTAACACAAGGAAGTTGCAGCTGGTCGGTGGTCAGACACTTTGCCAGATTCAGAACTTCTTCCTGGGATGAAGGTATCTCTGATCTTTGTCATGTGGCAGAATCAGAAACCCAGGGTCGTTACTGATCACTCTGGATCAGGACTTAATGATGGTATTCCTCGCTCAGATGCAAGAGTAAGGTATGACAACATGCATCCTTTTGGGCAGGCATTTCGCGAGGCTTGAAAGAATAACTCTGGGCATCGGATTGTCACCTTCAAATCTGATGTCGCATCTGCCTTCTTGAATCTTCCTGCTCATCCTATCTGGCAGCTCTGGCAGGTGGTCAACATTGAGGGAAAGCTGTACATTGTTTGGCATCTGGTTTTTGGCAACAGAGCTTCACCTCGTTGTTGGTGTGCAGTTTCTGGTCTACTCTGCTGGATTGCTGTTCGGAAACTGGATATTCTTGGTCTCCACGTCTATATGGATGACTTCTTTGGCTGGGATTTTGCTGATCGGTTAGTCTTTTACCACGGAATGTTGCGCCCTTAGAGGCAGGTCCAACTCTTGATCTTTTGGGAATTTGTGTCCTGCCCCTTTGAGGATCGGAAGCAAGAACATGGAGATCAACTGAAGATCATCGGTTTCTGGGTGGATGCAAACCAGGGTAGTATTTCTTTGTCTCCCTCTTCAATTTCAGACATTCTTCAGAAAATTGAAGGTTTTGTCTCGACGAAAGACCGCAAGCCACCTCTGCACAAATGGCAGCGTCTTGGGGGGCATCTGAATTGGCTGCTTAATGTCCTGCCCTGGGGTTGTCCAGCACTCACAGAACTGTATTGGAAGACAAGTGGGAAGTCAAATGCCTATAGGGGCATTCCTATCAATGCCATGGTAATCACCGACTTGTCATGGTTAGCTGCAGTGATCCCTTGTTCGACAGGGATTCGGTTCACTGATGATGGCATGTGGCCCGACGACGAGGCTGACATGGTCTTCTGGACGGATGTGAGTCTGAGACTCGCTCTATCTTTTGTTTATGCAGGACATGGATTTATCTATAAAATTCAGCATCCCGAGAAACAGATAGTGGACATATTTTTTCTGGAGCTGGTGGCGATACTCTCTGCCATCCACCATGCTGCTATGTTGGCACACCCACCCCAGCGTCTTCTGGTGTGGACAGACAGCCTGGATGCTGTCGGTGTTTTCAGCTCCTTGCATGCTGCTGAATCTATGCATAATGCTCCACTTCTTGGGGTAGCAGAGATCATTCTGCGATCTGGGATTGATCTATGGATTTGACACATTGAGGGGAAGAAAAATGTCTGCACTGATATGTTGTTGCGTTTGCTGTTAGATGAGTATGCTCAAAAATTCCCTGCTGACCGTGTCTGCCTTTTTGATCCTCCAAGAGATCTCTTGCCGGCACAATGGAGGGGGTGCTTTTAGCTGTGTTGGGTGGGCATGAGAGGGCTACTCATCATGCTCACCCATGGATGGATCTCTCGCACATTGATCAACAGGTCTTTCATCTGCGGGCCAGTGCGATAGAGAGGTCTACTGTCAATGGTTATGCCACCGGAGCCCGTGATTACATTAACTTCTGCATGACTCATTCTTTGCCACTGGACCCTACTCCTGAAACCCTGTCACGCTATGTTGCATACACCAGCCAGTTCATCGCTTCAGCACCAAAGTATCTGACAGGTGTTAGGCACTTTGTTAAGGAGAGGAATGAGCAGAGACTGAGGAAAACACCAGTTGATTGAGTTGGGGGGTTGGGTGAGAAGTGGGGGACTATTATACTGTTTGGCAGTGTGCACAGACCAACTGCCAAACATATAAATAGGGCCAGGTTTTACCACTGTCCCCCATTCTTCCCTCCTCACTATTCTACTACATGTCATGCTACCTCTCTACTCTCTACTATTCTACTTGTACTATGCTATAGTCATTCTTGGGGTGACTATGCTAGTATAGTAGTCCATGTATGTGACCCTTGCATGGGGAAACTATGCTAGTATGTAAGTAGGTAGTTGTGTGACTGTGTGAGTAAGGGGAAGTTATGTAAGAAGGTAAGTATGTAGGATTAAGTGCACTTAGCACACTTCCTCCAAGACATATACCCTGACCTTGATGCCAACTGAGCACATACTTTGGTAACATCAACAATCTGAGGTTCAAAGAAAGTATGGGCTGATCCTGTGTGTCACAAGCTTCCTCTATGCCCGGCACACTTGGGTGCTTTTCTGGAGCGTGCCTGTTTGTCAGGTGCTTACGATGACTTGCTGTTTGCTGTCATTTTATCTTGTTGCTTCTATGCTTGCCATCGTTCAGGAGAGCTAGTGCAGAAGAATGACAAGTGGTTGTTTGATTGGCGGAAGGTCATCAAACACTCTTCTTTGGAGTTTGTGGATGGACAGGCACAGTACCAACTTCCATACCACAAGGGGGATCCATTCTACCAAGGGACAGACATTTTGTTCACATGCCAAGAGGTTGCAGACCCTGTCACTCTTCTGGTGGAATATGTTGCTTTGTGAGACACATGACATGGGGCTCGCTCAGCACTCTTCTTGAGGGAGGATGGGTCTCACCCAACACACTCTTGGTTTGACTCAAAAACTTTTGCTGTGTTGGATCGTTGATTTGGTGGTCACTCACCTCGTGCTGGTGGTGCCACCTTTTATGCTGGGCTGGGTGTTTCTGAGTCAATAATACAGGCTCTGGGATGATGGTCTTCTGCTGTGTGGAAGATTTATATTAGGGAGCATCCTTTGATCCGTGCTGAGCAACAACTGGCAGCTATCCGCTTGCGGCTGCCACCATGATATTTCAAACTTTTCTGGCTCCTCGCTTACATCATTTTCACACCTCCACCATCCTCCACACTCAACATTTACAGCGCTTCATAGCCTCTCCACTCCTCACCTACAAAAAATAATTTGGAGCCCACTGACGCAGACTTTTGGTTGCACTACTTCATGTTTTTTAAGCAACGCAGCAGAGGTCATTGTAAAGGTGGGTTCCAAGAGTAAGGAGACTTTTCATAGGCCTCTGTGCTCTTCCGAAACATTCTGAATTTGTCAGCTCTGCTGACTGCGCTTCAGATCACTTCCGTTGCCATCTTCCGCTTGGTGCTAAATTTTTAGCAGAGGCCTTGCCAAAGAACAAACTTGGCATCAGGAAGCCCTTTTATACCTATGCTGCTTTTCCTTCCGACATCCTCATCCTTCTTTGTCTGCAAAGCAGCATAGGTAAAGTGCTTCGCACTCACTCTTTGTGCTTTTCTCACCCAATCCAAAGTAGTTCCTTGGCTCTGCCATTCAAAACTATCCTATTTTTCTTTAGTAACTACTTTACATTGTGAAAAATTCTTCATCTCACCGAGAAATCTCATCTCACCTCTTCACAGGATTCAACTGCTCTAATTCATAGCTCTGCTATTCATTCAGTTGAATTCTAAGAGTAAGTGGCTTTGCCATTTTTTCATGGTGTCAAACATGTCGCACTGATAATCATGTCCTAGGCATGGCATGGATATGTTGTGGGCTTGGTGGATGGTGATGCATGATGTCATTCTCACTTTGTCGCTCCTTGCCTTTCATCCCTGCCTCCATTTCCCCCTGTTAGCCATCCTGCCATCTTCCATCCCTGTATGACTCATGTTGTGTATAATACTGTAAATCAAAACAAAACAAAAAAACAGTAAACGATTAGGCCCAATAGTTTCAACGGAGCAAGATCGTGTGGGACTGGAGGCTGACATGTGGACATCCAAGACTGACAGGCCCAACCTTGGCCCTGAGGGCTTGCATTTCAAGCAGGTGTGGATCAGCAATAGAGGTTTCGCAGCGAACAGGAATGGATGGACGATGGTGGCAGGGACCAGTACATGGAAAATGTGTGTACACATGACATCTGTTTGTTTGTGTCCACTGGCTTGCCATCTTGCCATGATGCTGCTAAACTGGTGGCCGACAGATGGACAGACTTTTCCCCAGACTTTCCAATTCCCATATTTTCTGGTAGTAGTAGTATATTACTGGCATGGTCCAATAGCTGAATGCCAGGGGTCCGAGAATCACTGGATGATATTATGTACATGCAAGCTATGTAGCTACTATACATCTTCATTCCAGGCCCATGACCACAACTCCCAGTGGGCGAAACCAAGGGTACTCGGGTAACGGAATGCCAGATGTGAACCTGGTTAGTTAGTCTGGCCTCTAGGCTGGGAAAAAAAATTGGAACCCCCTTATTTGGATCAAAATCTGAGGTTTCAACATCTGTATGATGCATTATCAAGGATTGTTTGAGTATATTAAGGACTTTCAGGACCAGAAGTACTTAAATACAGACAAATTTGACTAAGTTTCCATGAAACCTCTGCCAATTTACCACTTGACACAGAAATCCCATGGGCAGGCCTAGAAAGCGAAGAAGCCATTGATATGTATGGCTGCAGTAGGCATAAGAATGCCCCTCATGATATTGGTGCCCTCAACAGGTGTTTGTGTGGATGTGTGGTAAATCTTGATGTTGCCTTGGACAGGCCTGCAATTGAGTGTCGACAACCTGGATGCAAAACTTGATGGGTATGTTCTATACTTACAAAGTTATAAATGTGACTCACATGTTTTACAGTATCATCTTGAGTGTATAGGTCTTGAACAAGCCCCAACAAAGTGAATTTGCAAAGCTTGTGAGGTGTCTGGACCAGCACAGGCAAAGCACCCACGGAAGTGATGTCATATTACTATATTAGGAAGTGTGCCTGATTACGTAGTTAGTCAGTCCAGCTAAACTGGCCTTAGCGAAAAAATCGACCCCGTATGTTTTTTTTCCATTACCCAAGTACCCTTGGGCAAAACGGCTTCCGATGTCAATCACTAGAAAGCCATGACCATGGGCAAGGGGTGCAGAACCCCACAGAGATTTTCTCTTTTTACTTTTGTAGCAGATGTATCATTCAAATACAGCATTTTCAGACACAAAGACTGGTATAGCCTCAAAGATTCCTAACACTTCATGTGTGAATTTTGCAAGTAGCCTGATGGTTGTCCGCTCCCTTAAGATCATTTTGAATAGATCAACAGAAGAGACCATGGGACGCTGGGGCAAATATGGTATCACAGTGTGCATTCTGTCCAAGAATTTCTTGCGAAGGCTGATCAGCTCATCTGAGCTGGTGCACTCAAGCAATGCATGTTCAGGACTCTCTACCGAATTCTTACACAGTCGGCAATGTTATGCATATCAGGATACTAACCATCGACCTCCAAGTACGGTCGACGTCCAAAACCACACCGCGGGAGAGTTGCCGGAATTTGTACTTACGTACAGCTGTTTGACTGGGTGACTAGTTTGTGGTGACTAATGGAACAGCATAATACTCGGGCCGGATAACTACCGGAGTCGAACATGTCGAATATGTCTCGGGCAACAGACTCGGAGGTCATTGCCGTGTTGCCAGCATACGTACGCCTCCTGCGTGTGCATCCGGCACAGTATACTTCCAACTATATCTCTGAAACCACGGTCAACGATTCGAGGGTCTGTTTGCTTGTTACTCTGATGGCTGGAAGCGTCGTTATTCAACTTGCTGGGTCTTTGGCTGCGACCTTAGCTGCCTATGGACTGTATCGAGTTGTTAAATTGATCTACGGAGAGCTTTCATCGCCGTTGCGTGACCTTCCTGGACCGAAGAGTTCTAGCCTCTTGTATGGCAACTTCAGGGAAATTTACGAAGCTGTGAGTAAAGATCCAAGTGGTATAGACCCTTGTAACTGATACTACCATAGGAAAATTCAGTGCTTCATGAGAAGTGGGTTCGGGAGTACGGAACCACTCTGAAATACAAAGGATTGTTTGGCGTATGTACTAGGTACTCCCCTCATGTATCGCTCGTTATTGATCGGACCAACAGATGACTCGTTTATACACAACGGATACCAAGGCTTTGAACCACATACTCATGAACAGCTACGTTTATCAGAAACCGGACGCTGCGCGTTATAATCTGAGCCGTGTAGTCGGTCCTGGTATGTCATTCTATCAAATTGCTATCAATTCAGTTCTGATCAATGCGACGACAGGTGTCTTAGTTGTCGAAGAGGATAAACACAAACAACAGGTACGGGGACTGAGTGGTCAAATTTAGTGGTCAATTAACCCGTGGGTTTATTTCTCATAGCGCCGAGTGATGGTGAGGTTTTAGCTTATTTACTGGATGTGCAATGTGTCAACTAGCCTTAGAACCCGGCGTTCGGTCCTGCCCATATCCGTGAGCTAACGGGCATCTTTGTGGAGAAAGCTATCCAAGTATGGGTTCCCGCCTTTCATGCCCGATAAACAAACCCTATTTACGTGTCTGCAGCTACGCGATATATGGGCGGCTGAAAGTTCTAAACAAGGCGGTGTTGGACGCATCGATATCCTCTCGTGGCTTAGCAGAGCCACGCTCGATATCATCGGTCTGGCAGGTGCGCGTGATATTGACGCTGTTCTGGGATCAAATTGGAATCCTTGTTTCAAGGTTTCAATTACAAGTTTGACGCACTGTCCAATCAGAAGAATGAACTCAACGAAGCCTTTGCAAAGATGTTTAGGGCGGGCGAACGGTTGACTATTATCCCTATGCTCAAAGGATTCTTCCCTGTCTTTCGTTTCCTAGTGAGTACACATGTATCATTGATCCAAAATCTATTTAGCGGGACAACGTTAGCCTGAGAGAAACGAGGCAGAAATTAAGCAGTCGCATCAAACCATGTACCGGATTGCCAGAGAACTTTTAGCTGAGAGCAAGGCTGTAGTAGCAGGTACTGGCGAGAAACAAGGAGGCCGTGATCTCCTGTCGCTCTTGGTTCGGGCGAACATGGAAACTGACCTCCCTGCAAGTCAGCGCATGTCCGATAACGATGTGTTGGCTCGTACGCAACTTCTGTCCATCTAGTCAATATCATATAGTGCTTACTTTGGAATTCTTACAGAGGTTCCTACCTTTTTTGTAGCAGGACACGAGACTACAAGGTGACCGGTTTACTTCTGAATTCCTATACGAACCAGATCCTTAAATGTTTCCTAATTCAGCTCAGGAACAACGTGGGCTCTCTTCGCGCTAACGCAGGACCTGAGGGTTCAAAACAAACTTCGGGATGAACTCTTTACCATCGACACAGACAAC
>QOVE01008399.1:0-14379 GCA_003521275.1 Tricholoma sp. MG99 | reverse complement strand
GGGTAAGGACAAGAGAGAGAAAGAGCGTGAAGCCTGTCAGGTATGTATTTCGTTGAGAGCTGAGAAGTGATATCTTTTAAGGATGTTCAATGATCGAAGTGTTGAAGCAACACGTACTAGAACTTTCTGGCAGCGAGACCTGTTTCGGTCCTGATATCCTGCTGCGCTGATTTTGCAAGGTCTGATTCTGCGGTGACACGCAACATGCGCTGTAGCGCATCAACGAAAAGTATTGCTACAAAACTGGTGGCATTGTCAGAGCTTTGGCATAAACGGGAGACGCGGGGTAACGAACATGAACGATATTTTCAACCCGTAGGCGATCTTGGCGACGACATAAGACTCGGAAAGAAAGCGGAAGAGCTTCTTTCTGATGTTATGGGGAAGCGGTGAGACGAGGAGACAGAAAGTGACCATCTGGTGAACAAGCAATTGGTTTCAGTTGAAGATGCAAGTAGTAGTGGGGTTCACCTCTGCCGCGAGGAGCATGAAAGTAAGAGAGTAGCTGGAGATATTGTCAGTAGATTTGGGAGGAAGAGAAAAGGGGTAGCGTACTAGATTGTCATTGTGAGTGTTGGAGAGAAAGACGAGTTGTGCCTGCGGTGCCACCCAAGTCTCAAGTCACGCGTTTAGTAGTGACGTCAGTAGACACGTACTTTGCCTCCGCACAATATTAGATACAAGTAATTATAGTGCTTACTTGCAATTGTTGGTGATACCCTTGACACACACAAAGTAGACCATGATGAACAGATCTTTTCATTCAAGGTAGACGAGGAACAGAACCTACTTGCGATGGCAACATGGTTTGTGTTGCGCATTCAGCAACTTGTCATTCCTTACCATGTCCCTGGTAACGCAGTCGGTCGTGTGCGACTCAGCACCTCTGGTTATGACCAAACGCAAGACTCTCCGTGTACAGTATATTTTTCGGATTCACGGTATTTTTATCGTTGGTTTATCACTTGATTTTTCATGCCTTGCCGACATTGAACTTGTGTAGGCCCGCAAGGCACCCTACATTTACAGGAAGAACTACAAAATTGATCTCGAAATGGGAAATACTGCCATGGAAGAGACAGGAAGTGACGGAGAGGATGATGAAGAAGATCGTATGAATGGCGCTGGAGGCGACTCGGATATGGACTCGGTCAAAGAGATAGACTATGAGAATGCCACTTGAAAAATGATAGAGATGAAGGTCTTAGGTGACATGGAAGAGATGGCACAGAACGGGGAAGACAACGAGATGAACGTTAACGGTAAAGATGATCACACGCCTCTCGAGGTCGATATCGTAGTCGATGTCTATGAGTTCTAAACTTTCTCCCCGGTTCACTCGAAACGAATGTAATTCTGGAGATGTGACTGCCAACTTGAAAAATGGAAAGGAGCTGTGGTCTTGCTCGTTTGGCCACAATCCCAGAGAGTATGAATGTTACGCCCGATACAAGCCCCATACAACAAACTCCTTCACCGACTCTTCTCTACGGACGACCCGGCAGAAGTGAGGTTGATAATTGTCGTCAGGTTGTCAAAACTGGTACGCCCCCCGACAATCGGAGTGACAAAGTACGTCACGGTTCAGTAGAATCACGCCTCAAACCATGCGTCGCGCTTCCACTGCAGTCGAAATCCCGTCTTGTAGTAATTGTTAAGCGGCAACACTCCTGGTATGTTGCTAAAAACAGAATATGGTACTAACAAATAACGAGCCTACGAGGCATAAGATATCAGCAATCAGCAGTTTGTTCGATTAGGATCCTCGCGTGATCTCCTCGGGGCGTAATCGAAAAGCCAAAAGGCTGCGGGTGGCTATCCACTTGGAAGTTAGAGAGTGGTTCGTTTGTTGACTCCCTGGTTGCTCACCGTATCATACCCGACGTGAATCTAGCCTCTGTCTTCACAGGTCTCCCCATCTCGACGTTCCTTCCAGGACAAATGTCAAATGCAGCCAGCATACATGCAATAGAGATCCATAACTGTGCTTCAGCCATGTGGCGTCCAGGACAGATTCTGCGTCCATACCCAAAAGCGGCTGAAAGCGAATCGAAGGGCGACCATCCACTTGCTTTCGTCTCACTAAGGAACCGTTCCGGATCGAAAACTTCAGGTTCTGGGTACACTTTTGGATCGTGGAGAATTGCCCTGGACATAGACATATATCAGAGTGAGGGCAGACGTAGAAAATAGTTACCACGTATTGCCAATAATGATTGTGTTAGCGGGAATCAAGTAGCCATCATATTCCCCATCGTGCGTGGCCATGTGTGGTAAACCTGAAAACGAAATCTGATCTGACATAACTTGCTTGTTCTACATTGACATTGACAAACCCAAGGGTGCGACTGGACTCCATCTATAAATTGCTGAGATATATACCAATATCAAGATGACATGCAAAATACCTAAGAACCTCCTTCACGATCGCACCAATGTAAGGCAGGGAGTCTCTATCTTGAAAATCTGGAAGCCGCGCAGAGCCGATGACCGTGTCGAGTTCTTGCTGCGCTCTGGATTGCACCTCTGGATGCAAAACAATCGCAAGAACAAAAGATGACAAGGCTGAGAGAGTCTGAATTCCCAGCTACTAAGCACCCTCATCATCAACAGGTATAAAGCGTACACTTTCTGTGCCAGCTGAATAAAAAGGAGAGCTTTATTCGAAAGAAAGTAAAAGATGAAGAGTCAGCTGACCGACATAGGACATTCCCGCAGTAGCCTTGAGAACTTCCATATCCTCACTCGCTGTGTCTCTCCAATCCAATTCCAGATCATTGATAAGGTTCGAAACATAACATGGTGAATTGATGCCCTGCTGCTATCAAGATAGTCAGTAGTCGGCTTAAGGGCGCAAACGGAAAAGGGTCGGTACCATAGCCTGCCTCGCCTCTTCAAACGGGGCGTCGCGCATGCCAAGGACAGCTCTCTTCCATTCGCGGGCTTTTCGCTGGAAACCAGCCCCCGGCATCCACTCCCTATGATATATCACATATGGGACGACAATAGTCAAATAAAGACAGCACTTACGGGACATTCTTTACTGTACAGCAACAATCAGCTATTTCTCACGTGAAAAGAATGAAAAGGCGTACAGAAAGGAAGGAAGTCGACTAAGAACGCTCCAGGATTGGCAGCTTCCGACATCCCGGAAAGAGCCTTCTCGGCCATTGTAATATACTTGTCGTCTGTGGACGAAACGTGAATGCCATACGTCAAATTCATGATAAGACTAGCTGCATTACTGAAACAATGTATAATGAGTGTGACGAAAATGAGCTGTCATCAGCAAATACTTACTGGCGGAGGTGCAATATCAGATCCTGTGGGGAATGTAGAATTTGACGAAGAAGTGCATGGGCCTCCGTTCGCTGGATAGGTCTGTAGGTAGCAATAGCTGATTGTCGAAATTGTCGATAAAACATCCGTCGGTGGACTTTCCATTTTTCACCTTGGTTTCTAATCAGCGACTCAACTAATGTAAACCGTCAAACAAACCGTATTGCATGTGGCCAAAACTCCAATCCCACCCCATCCTAACAAACGATGCATAATGATGAATATCTGAAGGATTTAAGATACGTACAGATTGTGAAGCATGAGTGAGTGAGGCCTGTCTGAATAGTTCGCTGACCGCTTTTCGAACAACTCGCTTGCGGCATTGAACGAATTTACGAAAAGAACTTTTCTTCCGAAAACATTGAGAAATACAAGATCGCCTAAACAGGCCTACTTGAGTTGATGGGCATCGTACGAACGGGGATCTTACCATATTTATGGGCTAGCTCCATGTACGCAGCTACTTCATTCCCACGCGCCAAGTCAAAAAGATTGCCTACGAGCGGAAGAGGTCGGGGTCCAGGGGGATAGGGCAGTTTATGTTTTCGTCGGACACGGAATTTTTGTGCCAGTAAAGCCATACATGAGAGCAAGAAGAAAGGGACGGTGTTAAGGATTGCAAGGAACATTGAAAGCTGAAAGAC
The DNA here is from genome assembly GCA_003521275.1 of Tricholoma sp. MG99. Lineage (NCBI taxonomy): Eukaryota > Fungi > Basidiomycota > Agaricomycetes > Agaricales > Tricholomataceae > Tricholoma > Tricholoma sp. MG99. The sequence continues at coordinate 10,396 of QOVE01008399.1, read as the reverse complement.
AGCATGGGTACGTTTGCAAACAGAAATTTATACTGTGCTGCAGATAATCCAATCGGAGATTATTTAACGAAGAAAAGGAGATGTACTTCAAGTTATGTTGTCCCAAGATGATCGCCGTGTCCGAGGCTCCAGATCTGCTTCGTTCTGCTGTCCAGGAAATAGCGGCGTTTGTTTCAGCGCGGTCCTATCGGCGCTTCTATATTTGTCAATAAGTACATGGAAGAATCATCCAAGAAAATGTCGATGCTGCCAGAGATAGATGAGAGTTCAGAGACGTTTTGGTAAAATTCTCTTTCAAGCTGTATCAAGCTTTGTGCTCAATGGAAAACAAAATCTCCGGAAAGTGAGCAATGAATGATGACAGATAAAGGCGTTGACGAGAAGCAGCAGCTCGACCGGCAGATCCAGATAGACGTAATAAGTTTACGAGGCTGTGGGTATGGCAATAAGTTGCTGGCACATCGATCTAAGGAGCGGAAATAAGCTTGAAGTACATGATGAGTTAATATATAGCTTCTGGCGGGCTTGAGATCCGGATTGACTGCAGAAGGTCTAGTCACGGTAATCACTAACATGATTGTTGAACTTGGAAATGACTTATTAAAAGATATTAAATAAGTTGGTAAGACACGTGCCAAGTTTGGCGTATCACGTGTGGACGCGTTCCACTACATAACGCCCAAACCTGCTTTCAATTCGCTCGCCAGATCATCCATGTCCATATGATCCCGCCGCCCATTTGTCTTTTCACCATCCTTACCCCCCTTTTCCTTCAATGCCTTCGCCTCTTCCACACACCGAACACAGACACACTCTCCGAATCCCCATGCCTCCAGCTCACGCCTCCTGGCGCGTACCCCCATCTCCGGGTTCACGTATGTAACCAGGAGCTCTTCGCCGGGCTTTATATTACATTTTGCAATGAGGGTTATGCGCGCGAGTGCGGTGCGTTGCTCCAAGTGCCGCACGGAGATGTTTGGCGTGCAAGAGTGGTTGAGGTGTGAGTGCAGGGTGTAAAGGCCACCATGAGCTTCAAGATCTATTTGGAGTTAGGTGTAGAATTGAGGGCATTTTTAAAGGATGGACGTACTAAGGCTCATCCTCCCTAATCCCTTCAAGAATCCTTGTTCGTAGTCAAATAACTGTTTCTCGATTTTAGGATTCACAGGTTTCTTGAGAATCTTGGCGAGTTTCTTCTGGTCTGCTAGATTCTTCGGCTCCCGAAACGCCTCGAGGTATAACGCGTATGCCTTTCTCCATCCCGCTCTATCCGGCTCGGACCGCGCGCCCCTGTAATAGACAGCAGGTTGAGTTTGCAGAAAATAGACTTACGAAATAAAGAGACCGAAACCCACGAACGAAAGCTATGCTTCCACCTCTCCTCCATCCCCATCTCTGCCAGACCCATAACCACCGCCCAATCCGCACCCTCCTCTTCCTCTCCTCGTTGGCCAGCTAGTAGCACACGGGACGTGCACTGTGCTAATGCGTGTAGTGCCATCCATTGAGCGTCTCTTGCCCACTTCAGGAGTGGTGCAGATGCGGGATTGGCGCTGGGGCAGAGGAGTGAATGGTGCTTTGCTGAACGAGAAAAACAAAGACGGTTGCAGAAACGGAAAGGACAGACGACAGAGGATGGAGTGAGGCTGGATGTAGTAGGACATGAGAGAGTTAGAGGAGATGTTGGGTCAAGAGGGGTACTGCAGAAGCCACATGCAGCAGAGGATGCTTGGAGATCGTATATTTCCCTAGCAAGTGGTGTGTATTAGAACTAGGATGGATGGATGAGATGAAAAGATAGAAACAGGATTGGATAAATACCATTCAGGAGCTAGTATGAATGGGTCCTCCTTCCATAACACTTCGCCCTCTTTGATATCCTGAGTGGCCACAAGGCCTTTACCCCTTTTCTTGTCAAAATACTTAACTTTCACCTTGGGAGTCCATCGAGGGACATCAAGCCCCTGTATTACGCGTGAAGTAGGGTATACAGCAATTTCCGGTGATCCAGGTAGGGTGGCACCGTTGAGCACAAGACCTTCATGCTGCAAGAGTTTACGGGTACGTTTCTCGGAAACAACCCAAGTCGGATAAGTTGCTAGAAGGAGAGCATGGGTTTTTGTAATTCCTAAGGAAGGATTTGCGGATTTTATATTGACGAGGGCAGCCTTGAGATCTTCTTCTGGCGGANNNNAAAGTTTCTGACATTGCAACGTTCAGGTTGTTTCAAAAATGATAGACGCCGGCGATAATCTTTATCAGAGGAGGCTCTTGCAAAATACACGCAAACAGACGCGTACCCCCGCCCGTGTAATTACCCTGGAACCGATTGTCATTCCACAATGGCTCCCATCTCCGTACAGATAAAACACGCTGGAAAATTATACGACGTTCAGCTTGACCAAGATCTACCTCCCAATGCATTTAAAGAAGCCGTCTTTCAAGTCACTGGTGTTCCTGTCGACAGAATGAAAGTCATGGTAAAGGGTGGCGTCCTCAAGGTATGATCAGCCATTGTCTTATTGGATAGTATCAAACCTATCTTTTTTTTGTAGGACGATACTCCATGGAAGAAGATCGCTCCAAAACCCAGTCAGGTCTTCATGGTCATTGGTGCCGCAGGAGAGCTCCCTAAACCACCATCAAAGCCGATCGTTTTCCTTGAAGGTTTGCTACTCCGTCCCTTATCTCAAATCTGGTTTTAACCCAGTGATTTCAAGATATGGATGATTCTGAGTTGGCAGAAGCTGTAATGTCTTCCACCTCCACAAAAGTCAATCTGACGTCGTCTATCACAGTTGGCAAAACCCGTCGGTCTCCGCAAGTACATCTCCCAATCATTCCCCGGATCATACTGTGGACCTCTGACCACTCAAATCTAGCTTGGGCAACACTTGCTACATGAATGCTTCTATCCAGGCACTCCGCGCCATCCCTGAACTCCAGGTTGCGCTCAGCGCGTACGTACATATTACGCAGTCACCCAAAGATTTAAGAGGTTCACGTAAACACGTTCAAGACCCGCTCTGCAATCGGACACACCCCTTCCTGGCGCCCTTCGCGATCTATACGCATCAATGTCTCGCACAACAGACAGCATCACCCCCTTGGCATTCTTGCAAGTTCTTCGACAGGTGCTAGACTCTGTCGTCTCGTGTTTCCGGTGCTAATCACACGGTTCCCCAGGTCAACCCCCAATTCGCAGAGATGGACCGCCGCGAACATGGCCACGGGATGATGGCAGGATACGCACAACAAGGCACGTGCGTTCATTTTTGAAGCTGTCTAATCTTCTCTTTTTTTCCCATTTAAATTAATGACGGATTTGTCTACAGACGCAGAGGAATGCTTTGGACAAATGATACATACTCTCCGGAATGTACCCGGTCTTCCTGGCCCCTCGTCTGCCGCGGTTGGATCAGCAGGTGCTGCACAGAGCAAGAAATTTGTAGAACAGTACCTAATGGGTCAAATGCGCAGAGAGTTGAGTTGTTACTTGGGCTAACTATACATCACTGACCCGTACTCGAAGACTAAAATGCGATGAGGCTCCTGAAGAACCATCTACAGTTACAACCGAGAACGTGCTGAAGATCGAATGCAATATCAACGTTTCAACGAATTTCATGTTGACGGGAATTATGAACGTCCGTCTAGCACGCTTCTTTTATGAAAGATCCTTACAGCTGATGTATATAACGTAGTCCCTGGACCAAAAGGTGGAAAAGACATCTCCATCACTGGGCAGACAAGCCGTCTACTCGCAAAAATCACGAATAACGCGACTGCCTGGATATCTCATCGTACACATGGTCCGGTTTTATTGGAGACAAGATATTCAGAAGAAGGCTAAGATCATGGTATGTCCCTTCTCAGCAACAGCCCACCCGCATCCACATCTCCTTGCGTGCAGCGTAAAGTAAAATTCCCCACGGAGTTCGACGCACTCGACCTAGCAGCCGATGATCTCAAAGAAAAACTCCTCCCTGTTAGCCGGCGCCTGAAAGAAGTCGAGAAAGAACGCGCGGAACGCCGTAAAGTCCGGAAACGCACGAAGAACGTTCCTACTAGCTCTGCCATTGCTAGCACCACAACTGGTACGACAGCTGCACTAGACGTCGATATGGGGGATGCAAGTGCAGCGATGCCCGTGGATGCGTCTGTGCCTGCAGGTGGGGTAGAAGAAAAGGGGAAGCCGGTAGCTGGAGGCGAATTGGAAGACGAGAGCGTGTATAGGGCCCGGGAGCTAGCTGAATTGGAAGCGCTAGTGTCTGAGGATGCAAGGCGGGACGTAGGCTGCAGTGTTACTGGACTGTATGATCTCGTCGGTGAGTCTTGAACACATTTCCGGCTTGGTTTCCTCGTACTGATCTGGGTCCATGGGGCAGCGATCGTGACGCACAAGGGCGCCGCGGCGGATGCAGGCCATTACATCGGGTTTGCGAAGAAGTCTGTTTTCCATGCGACCAAGTCTACGGCGCCTGCGGCTGCGGACGCTGCTGGCCCTTCTATGCCGGGAGGCATGACCATAAGTGCCCCATCGGGGGGTGCAGCGGTTGGCATAGATGAGGACGACGAAGATTGGTACAAGTTTGACGATGACAAAGTGTCTGTATTTCCCAAGGAGAAGCTAGGTACCCTCGATGGAGGAGGTAGGTTGCTAATATTGTTTCTCTTGTTACCAACCGCACTGACTATATCCATCCCAGGTGAAGACTCTTCTGCATACGTACTGGTGTACAAGAGCAAACCTTTGGTGTAATGTGGAAGAGTTTGTTGTATGCAATCCTGTTTGCTGCATTGTATTATAGATGTGGCTTGCAAGTAGAAATCAAAGGCAATGACATGAACTTGAACATTACTGTACATATATGTGTACTCTTCAGACATTCATATACAGTTTTATGAAAGTTCTCAAGTTTCCCTTCAGGATGTGGGATTAGCTATCATGATTGGGTTATGACCTGAGCAAAGTGTACTGCTTTGAGATACAAGCTATGAGTGTCAAAATCTACTCATTCTGATGCCTTTTGTTGAAAAAATAAAATAAAATGGGGTGGACCTTAGATAACTGTGACACTATCAGATGTGGGGCCCACCTTCTGCCTTGTGCAACATTGCACTCATGTGCTGTAGGAGCATTGTTACACTCTTTGCTACATTATTGTGAATCACTGAACTCTGTGAGAACAACTTGAATAGTCTGCTCATCAATGAAATTGTGCTCCTTTGCCTGCCATCAAATTCCAAATAATAGTGTTAAAGTAAAAATACAAGAATGGAGAGCCTGAGAATGAAAAGCAGAGGCATAATAAAAAAATCAGGTATGTAATTTAAAGTGTCTAGGATATTGTAAGAAACTATCAATATCAGAATGGACAAGGAATCAGTTAATAATATGCATACTATAGTTGTAGAATGGAGGCTTACAGAGTTTTGCATAGCAAAAGACACAGTGAAGACTGATAAGGATCAGGTTCCAACAGCCTGAGGTTGGAATTTTTCTGTAAATCATTATTATGAAAAGAAAAATTAGAAGAAGGTTAAACGATACCAAAGTACTTCAAGGATAAGTAATTGATAAATTTTGCTGTGATTGCTAAATGAAAGAAAACACATACATGCTAGCAGTCAAATGCATTCAATGTTTCATCAATAGATGTGGATGGAAGAAAGAGCAAACTGACATCCTGAAGCAGAACAAATGAGGGTAATTTATAGACAGTTATCAGAGGATGAAACATACAATCTAAAATTCAGGGATGCCAGAAGGTCAGTCAGCTATTACACATAAAACAGTCTTGGTAAAGAGACATGCCAGCTAATATTGAAAAAGAAGTGGTGAATTTGAAATCAACAGAATAGTAGTGTCAAAGAGGAAAGATATGCCATACCTCCTGGAGATCAAATAAAGTAAGGATTGAAATATAGATTAGGTAAGAAAATTTCTGACCTTCTGGTAACACAACATGAATAGATGATATTAGCAAAATGAGAAGGAAAAAATATAACCATAACATGCCCACTAAAAAATCTGAATTATCCACAATGACAACATACAGAATAGCTTCAGGTACATACAGTCTAGGGTCAGAAAGCATAAGAAAATAAAACAGGAGGTAATAATAAGTGAGACATACATGCTGTCAGACAAGGAACAAGAACATAAAAAGTTAACCAGAAGCACAAATATAACTGTGTGAGCAACTTACAAACTAAAAAAAGTCAGCACAAAATCATTACCAAGAGGTTCTGCACATGTCAAACTGAATCACTTACATCCTGAATACAGCCAGATGCCACAAAATCATAACCAAGAGGTTCTGCACATGTCAATGTTGAATCACTGACATGCTGAACACAGCCAGATGCCACAAAATCATCATCAAGAGGTTCTGCACATGTCAAGCAGAATCACTTACATACTGAACACAGCCAGATGCCACAAGGTTATCACCAACAGGTTCTGAACATGTCAAATTGAATCACTTACTTCCTGAACACAGCCAGATGCCGCAAAATCATTACCAAGAGGTTCTGCACATGTCAAACTAACTGAATCACTTACAAACTGAACACAACCAGATGCCACAAAATCAACACCAAGAGGTTCTCACATGTCAAGTTGAATCACTTACTTTCTGAACACAGCCAGATGCCACAAATTCATCACCAAGGGGTTCTGCACATGTCAATCTGAATCACTTACTCCCTGAACACAGACAGATGCCACAAATTCATCACCAAGAGGTTCTGCACATGTCAAGCTGAATCACTTACATACTGAACACAACCAGATGCCACAAAATGATCACCAAGAGGTTCTGCACATGTCAAGCTGAATCACTTACATCCTGTACACAGCCAGGTGCCACAAAATCATCACCAAGAAGTTCTATACATGTCAAGCTGAATCACTTACAAGCTGAACAAAGCCAGATGCCACAAAATCATCACCAAGAGGTTCTGCACATGTCAAGCAGAATCACTTACATACTGAACACAGTCAGATGCCACAAAATCATCACCAAGAGGTTCTACACATGTCAAGCTGAATCACTTACTGGCTGAACACAGCCAGATGCCACAAAATCATCACCAAGAGGATCTGCACATGTCAAGCTAAATCACTTACACTCTAAACACAGCCAGATGCCACAAAATCATTACCAAGAGGTTCTGCACATGTCAAGCTGAATCACTTACATACTGAATACAGCCAGATGGGACAAAATCATCACCAAGAGATTCTGCACATGTCAAGCTGAATCACTCACAATCTAAACATAGCCAGATGCCACAAAATCATCACCAAGAGGTTCTGCACATGCCAAGCTAAATTACCTACTGGCTGAACACAGCCAGATGCCATAAAATCATTACCAACAGCTTCTACATATGTCAAGCTGAATCACTTACATTCTGAACTCAGCCAGATAGATGCCACAAAATCATTACCAAGATGTTCTGCACATGGCAAGATATGAATCACTTACATTCTGAATACAGCCAGATACCACAAAATCATCACCAAGAGGCTCTGCACATGTGAAATTAAATCACTCACAACCTGAAGCCAGATGCCACAAAATCATCACCAAGAGGTTCTGCACATATCAAGCTGAATGGCACTTACTCTCTGAACACAACCAGATGCCACAAAATCATTACAAAGAGGTTCTGCACATGTTAAATTGAATCACTTACATACTAAACACAGCCAGATGCCACAAATCATCAAGATGTTCTTCACATGTCAAGCTGAACCACTTACATTCTGAACACAGCCAGATGCCACAAAATCATTACCAAGAGGTTCTACACATATCAAGCTGAAATCACTTACATTCTAGATGTCACAAAATCATTAACAGAAGGCTCTGCACATGTCAAGTTGAAAGACTTACTCTCTGAACACAGCCAGATGCCACAAAACCATTAACAGAAGGCTCTGCACATGTCAAGTTGAAAGACTTACTCTCTGAACACAGCCAGATGCCACAAATTTATTAACACGAGGTTCTGCACATGTCAAGCTGAATCACTTACTTTCTGAACACAGTCAGATGCCACAAAATAATTAACAAGAGGTTCTGCACATGTCAAGCTGAATCACTTACTACTCCCTGAATACAGCCAGATGCCACAAAATCATCACCAAGATGTTCCATGCACAGCAAGATGAATCACTTGCATTCTGAACCCAGCCAGATGCCACAAAATCATTAAAAAGAAAGCACATGTCAAGCTGAATTACTTACATACTGCTAGGGAACACAGGTAGATGCCACAAAATCATCACCAAGAGGTTCTGCACATGCCAAACTAAATCACTTACTCTCTGAACACAGCCAAATGCCACAAAATCATCACCAAGGGGTTCTGCACATGTCGAGTTAAATCACTTACATACTAAATACAGCCAGATGCCACAAAATCATCACCAAGAGATTCTGCACATGTCAAGTTGAATCACTTACACTCTAAACACAGCCAGATGATACAAAATCATCACCAAGAGGTTCTGCTCATGTCAAGCTAAATCACTTACATTCTGAACACAGCCAGATGCCACAAAATCATCACTGAGAGGTTCTACACATGTGAAGCTGAATGACTTACTCCCTGAACACAGAAAGATGAGACAAAATCATTACCAAGAGGCTCTGCACATGTCAAGCTGAATCACTTACTCCCTGTATACAGTCAGATGCCACAAAATCATTATCAAGAGGTTCTGCACATGTCAAGCTGAATCACTTACACTCTGAACACAGCCAGATGCCACAAAATCATTAAAAAGAAAGCACATGTCAAGCTGAATCACTTACATACTGAACACAGCCAGATGCCACAAAATCATTACCAAGAATATACAAGTCAAGCTGAATCACTTACATACTGAATGCCACAAATTATCACCAAGAGGTTCTGCACATGTCAAGCTGAATCACTTACATACTGAACACAGTTAGATGCCACAAAATCATCATTAAGAGGTTCTGCACATGTCAAGTTGAGTCACTTACTGTCTGAACACAGCCAGATGCCACAAAATCATCATCAAGAGGTTCTGCATATGTCAAGCTGAATCACTTACTCCCTGAACACATCCAGATGCCACAACATCATCATGAAGAGGTCCTGCACCACATGTGAAGCTGAATCACTTACATTCTGTACACAGCCAGATGCCACAAAGTCATCACCAGGAGGTTTTGCACATGTCAAGCTGAATCACTTACATCCTGAGCATACATAGATGCCACAAAATCATCACCACCTTGAAGATGTTAAACTTGAATCTTTCACTCACAAACTTAAATATTTTGTCAATATATATATATTTAAAAAACCTTTATTAATCTTACCTTCTAATATGATTAAACAAAAGGGCTGTTAGTTAGCACTATGCAATATTTGATGCTAAGAAAATGCTTACCTCCTATAAGAGCAATGATTTTTAATTACTGTTACATTCAAATCACATAGCTCACATTCTAGAGGACATTATTTAAAAAATGCCAGATCATTTGACCTAATACGCACCAGCTGGTATTGATTGAAAATCAAACTGTCAGCTTGAACTCCAAAATTATATCTGGTTACATACATCCTAAGAGAAGGAGGAGATTATGTGATTATATTCTGTTATAAATAACAGAAATCAAATATTGTTTACCTTGATAATGTGCCATATTTTCATGATGTTCTTTGCAATAACCCTCCATTCTTGTGTTATCTTAATTAATTATCATTAGTAGATATTCCAATGAATTGCTCTGGATATGACTTGCCCCCATTTTTGAACAGCTGATTCACAATTGTGATAGATCCTCCTCAATCCCTCAAACTCCAGCCCATACACCCAAGTTTTCAACCATTGTTTTGCCATCTTTCCAATCAATCTTTCTATATCTCCAGCATTGTTGATGATCCAACCAACCATTACCTCATGTGAAAGTGTCAAACAGAGGTGATAACACCACTGTTGACAGGCATATTCCAGAGCCTGACTATGACTGCACTGGTTCTCATGTACCATCCTAATGAACTGCAAGCAGTCAATCAGAATAGTGACATGGTATATCTTGGGGTTGAGAAAATGAAGCCCTGCTCTTTGCTCATCACTAAGAAAATCTTTAAGTGATGCATGATATGGCCGGACTGATTCCTCATCAGTATCAGGAAGCACAAAAATTGACTGGCATCCCTGCAAAGCTTGTCGAACATGGTTGGATGAGAGCTGCAGAAGTTGCCCCAGGTCATGTATAGGCAGAGGATGGCGAAGATAGATAATGGTGCCTAGTACTTGGTGAAAATGAGTAGACCAAGCTTGAGCCCCCAATAACACCTGAACATATAGAGGATCAACACCACGATGTGATGTTATCAC
>QOVE01008381.1:0-12311 GCA_003521275.1 Tricholoma sp. MG99 | reverse complement strand
GCAGGACATTGAGAAGGGCTATGAATGACCGGTTCTGTCCCGTGCTCCAACTTCCTGTCGAGGTTTCAACCGAAATATTCATGCATTACCTTCGGAAGACAGACAAAAGGTTGACGACACCATTTGAACTCGGACGCATCTGCCAAGCCCGGCGGGACCATGTCTGGTCGACACCGAAGTTATGGAGCTTGGTTGCACTTGACCTTCATCAACACTTGAATTGTGGCCTGCTTAGCGAATGGCTTGTTCGTTCTAGTGAGCAGTCGCTGCTGATTGATATCTGATATGGGTGCTCGGGGATTTTGAGGATTTGGATAGACCCAGTGAAGCACACGAAGCGCGATTGGATCTATTCGAAAATGTGATGGGTGTTCTCGCCCGTTTTACTGCTCGGTGGCATGTTGTCAAATTTCGCATCCCAGACTACTCCGAGACTTGTTCAATCGTTTTCAATGCCACAAAGACAAAGGTCTTTTCGCGGTTGACTTGCATCTCCCTCATTGGGTTTCCCTTATGGGAGATATCTGCCCCCCAGCTTGACGAGCTTCATTTAAACCACGACATCTATCCGCCTGACTGTCCTCTTTTTCAGAATGTAACACAGGTCTTTCTGGCGTTTGTCTCACCCGAGACCCTTCTAAACGTCTTAACCATTACTCCTCTTCTGAAACATTGCACCATTTATGGCCTTGGACATGGTAAATTTGAGAGGACTGTGGTGGTATCTCATCTTGAGTCGCTTACCATCCATCTCTTTGGTTCTTCAAACTTGACTGAACACGTAGCAGCACCAACACTTCGTGAATTATCTATCTCTATGAAATCCTTCGGTCCCCCATTTTCCAGTGTCGTATCCTTCGCAATGCAGTCGTCATCTACTTTGCAACGCCTTTCGCTCTCCGGGGATACGGTACGGGAAGACAAGTTATTCGAGCTCCTTCTATTGACACCTTCTCTTCGCGAACTCAATCTCTCATTTAAAAATCTGACAAATGAATTTATCCGACTTCTTTCACCATCTTCCAGCATAGATGTTCATTCATCAGGTTACATGCTTCCAATGCTACAGCGCTTAACCTACGAAGGCCGACCTGATATCGCTTCTGTCGACATAGTCCCGATCTTGTTAGCTCGCTGGGAGCGCAGTCTTGAAGGCAAAATTGCGCCTCTCAACTTCGTCCATCTTCGGATCGTGCCAGGAGGCGATTCTATGCTGATTCTCCCTGCATTACCACAACATCCGCAGCGTATTGCAGAGGGCATGTACTTGTTCACTGAGGCTATGTCAATGAGGACCAAGACCTAGAGCCATTGGTGTTGGAATTTTCGGGCGTCGGCGATTATTTGAACGCAGGTCGTGCATGCACCATTGTTGGGTTACGCAAAAAAACGAGTTGGCTGGCTGTCATTTGTTTTGACTATGTTACATAAGGTAGGGCAATCAACCACTACATATCTATATGGCATGGTAAGAGCCTACATCAGCTTTAATATTGGACCTGAAAATTTATATTCGCCTTTCTGTAATACCGTACTTTTACGAAACTCCCAATGTCCAAGTTTCAGTTCCTCGCTTACCCTCACTCGTCGATAAGTCGGATGATGCCAGTGGATGGACGAGTGAAACCCAGTCCAACGTCAGTCATTGCTGGCTCTCGCAGATGTCGCCCTCGTCGACTATATACCTGCAAGTACCTATAAGACCTCCATGAAGATCTTCACTACGATTTGCCGCCCTATGGCTGCTGTGCCTGTCTCTATGTGAACAGAAGTCTGCCACTGGTTTTCAAACGTCTCTGCACCCTTAACACGCGTTGGCATTCAAACAGCTGACGATTACTTGACGGGCTCCGGATATTGTCTGCAGAGACACTCGGCACTTGGCAAGGCAATTCTTGAGACAAAAAACAGCAAATACCCCATCGCCTCATGATTGCAACTGGATTGTTATGCCGATGCTTTGTCCTTTAGTCCAGTTACAATGTCGGAGTACCTGTGACCTGTTGTTCAAGGCGGCCACTCGTCACGATCGACATAGTCTTATACGTTTACAGTGCAATTATTCATTCCATATCTTGAATATGAAAACAATCAGTCATGAGAGTTCCGAAGACCATGTTCCAGCGCCTCTACTAAGGATTTGCTCGTTGCTTCTTCTGCAAAACTAACCCTGTCCTTGTGCCATTCTAACCAGTCCTCCGCCAACACGCCCCGCGAGCCATTAAGCAACCCAACCGAAAGATCCACCAAATCAGGTCTCTCCGCGCCCCACCAGAAGACAGTTGCTCCGCATGTCGCACAGAACTCCCGATTCCGTCCTGGACTGGAGATGTAGCGCTTTAGTCCTTTCGGCCGCAGATTCTCATCTTGCAAATTGAGTTCAATAGGCGACGAATTACTAAATTTAGAGTGGACGAGGATGTTGGCGCGAGGGATGAACGCCCAGCTCTGGATTTCAGAACCACTGGTGAGTCTGCAAGAAGTGCATGCACAGTGTCCTGCTAGGTAGTGTGTTGGGTTCTTAGATCCAACAGGGCGGAGCCACCACTTCTCATTATCAGGATTTTTAACCTTGGAAGGTTCTGTTGTACTATAAGGCAGAAGAAGGTCAGAATATGGCGAGCTAGGAAGGACTGATAGAGCTGAGGGACGCGTGATTGAGAGGCGTATCGAATTGCAATGGCAATAAGCAGAGAGATGATCTTGATCTGGCCTACTCTCCTCTTTATCAGCTCGCCAATCAACTGGTAGTGTTTCTCGATCTTCTTCACCCTGAGCATATCGAGAAAGCTCGATCCTGCTGACAGCTGTGAGGTAACGAGCGATACCTCCGTCCAGCGTGTCTGCAATCCAGATGTGGAATTCAGCCCTCACAAATTCCTCGGCATTTTCTAGTGCTCCCGCTGCAATACACCACCCTCGTTCTGGCTTGGCTGTATTCTGCCAAAGGATATGCGCAGAACATTGGCTACAAAAGTATCTGATAGCCCCAGATGTCTTGTATGGCGTGAGATGCTTCAAATCGTCTGGTTGATTGGTGGCTGATGAGAGCGGAACGCCATTGAATCGGATGTAGTTTACGGTGAGTTGTCCTGTACAGTGACGACAGGAGTTACAATGGCAAAGATCATTGGGAATAGGCAGATATGCAGTGGAGAATGCGATATTGAATGCGTTAAGGCCACAATGGCAGCTAGCTTTAGCGAAGGTCGTCATTTATCGTAAGAAATGATGGTGGAACGAGAGCGGCCTTGCTTTGTTCTGGATTTATTTATCAAGCCTAATGGTCATCTGATCATCTATGACCTCTGGAGATTCACGCCTATTTAAGCGGAATCGGACCAAGTGACCTTTTAGAGGAATGATGTCACGGTATACATCCTGTTCCATGATTTGCAATGAGATATTCCAACATTCCATCTGCGAAAGAATAGTATGGAATTCGCTGCATGGCAGAGGCGTAGTAAGTCTTCCTTATTCCACGACGACGAATATACAGCTCACGCTGTTTGCGTGCATGGAGCAGACAGGACCCTCCTTCCTTAAACGTAGGGGTACACCTTGCGAGAGTAGACGCCAGAGAGGCAGGAATCGAAGCACGTAGAAGACTCACACTCGCGATTCTTGCTGGGACAAGACACATAGCGCAGTAATTCGTCTGGCACTAGTACCAGATCAAGCTTAAGCTCGGTAGGAGCTCAGTGAACAAGAATCTGACGCCAGTAATAAATGCTTAGATCTGGATTTGGAATCCGCTGGCGAGTCGCCACCAAGCACAGCACAGCATCTTGCGAGGCAATGTATCGCATTATTGGATCCAATGCAGTGAGACCACCGTCTGGATTCAGGAGAAGTCGAGTGGCAAGCAAAGAGAAGATCAGGATATGGCGACTAAGGAGGGTTGAAGGACGCACGATACAAAAACCAGCTTCTTTACGATTTGTGATATAATCTTGCTCTCAATAGGTATGAATTTTCCGTCATCCAGTAGAGCATATCGAAGAGGTTTGAACGAGGTGTGGTGGGCAGTGAGGAGGGAACTAGTGACAAAAACAGGTGCTACAAAGGTCGTACGCGATTAGGAAGAAAGGTTGTTTATGCCCGCAGTGACAGCGGCTGTCTTTGAGTTTTTAAGTAAGGTCGTTGTATCGATGATGGGTGGTGGTACGCCAGAAGACGTGGTCACCGTCGGTGACAGTGTCATGTCCAAGCACAATGGTTCTCCGAGTCTATGCATTCCACAGTGAGGTCGCCATCCAGGTCACCTTCTGTCACATTCGATAGCCCTCAGCTACCTAGGTTCCAACGACATGACTTCGGACTTACATTCCCTCCACAGATCGCATCTCACTATCCCATATCCCATTGATCGACCACGCCCGATGTATGGCGACAGAACCTGGAGCTCGAAGATCGCAAGCCGCTCTAACAGAGCTCTTGATCAATCTCAATCTGTTACGATGGTGACGTTTAATTAGTTGTCGAAGGCGAGCATATTTGGAGATCTAATAATCTTGTGGGACATTAACACTGAGCCGAGCCACAGGCTGTGAAATTCGAACAACCAACAGAAGGATACCATCATGATGCGGTCGAGTAAAGGCCCGCGCTCAAGCTGAAGTTATCTCTCAACCCCTGTGATGGCTCGGCCTGGCTAGGTCAAACGTAATATGATACTGCGGTGAGGCTACCAGTCTAAACCAGGGGTGCTGCCTGTGCTTCAACTACTAAATGGCTGATCGATTCTTGAAACCAAAGCAGAACAGCTGGCCTGCTCGATCTTCCTGGATCCCAGTGCCCACTAACAAGCCGAACAAGTGTATGCAGGACATCATCGTGCTTTCAGAAATTAGATGAGCGCTCACATCTAAATTTCAGGTAGCAGGAAAGCAGGACTTTCCTCCCGTGCATTTTGTCCCACTCCCAATTGTGTCATAAATCATAGGATTCAGGTTATTCAGGTTCCCACTCACGACAATGGCATTCCACATCATTCGGTTCACCATACTTCAATCTGCGCCTTTCCTCCTTCTAGTCCTTCTCTCTGCAAACGTTGTTCTCGCGATGCCTATCGCTCAAAATATCGGCAAGAGCATGCAGAACATCAGCTCCCGTAGCGTGGCCGTACTGCCACCTGTGCGGACGCTCTCCCAGGATTCTGTCAACGCTCTGCAGGATACGCCCACCAGCATACACACAATAGAGTGGCAGAGGGAGATGGCCCGGAGTCACGCATCATTGATGTTCACTGTGGCCATATATCGTGACTTGATGCATATTATGGACAGTAATCGAGACCCTCCAGAGCTCTGGTTGAGGGTCTATTCTACGTTCTTCGACCCGGGGACGAGTCCGAAGGCATTCTGGTCATCGATTGCGACGTCGTGCTCTGGTTTCCTAGAGAGACAGGATCGATTTCCGCATTCTACTCGACTGCGAGATCGTTGGAAGAGCCTAAGTCGAAATTTCCAAGCTAAGGCAAGAGAAAACCATGCACTACCAAACGCTGATGGTATTACCGATCGCATAGATTTCAACTTTCTGCCAGAGAATCTTTCCGCCCGTGCCTTGAACCATCGTACAGAATATTGGGGCATGATAATGACGGTCATGCGTATAAGGCTTGAACGATATGCTGGAATGTACGCATATAGTATCAACGCCTTCCATAACCAGATGGTGCTCCTTCCGACGCATCTGTCCACGCAGCAATATTGGGACGAAAATATCAAGGAATGGAATCAGTTCTTGAAGGAGTACATCGACGAGCACAGCATGCGAGGGGCACATCAGCTGGTGACTAATAAGATACGGGAGGCTGAGGACGCAAAGGACAGGGGAGATGAACCACCCGGCGTTTTGACATACCCAAGCAATCTACACGTTATGTTTCGAAATGACCCCAAAGTAGCGGCAAGCCTCTACAATGTGTATACTAGATAACAGATGATCACCAAACCGTCCCACATGATGCCGCATTCCTGAACATATTACAGAGAAACCAGTGACAAAATAACAAAGGACCTACGCGATTAGGCAGAGGCTGTTTATGCCCGCAGTGACAGCTGTCTTTGAGGTCGTTGTACGCCAGAAGACGTGCCAGTCACCGTCGGTGCCGCTGACAGTGTCATGTCCAAGCATAATGGTTCTCTAGAGCGTATTCACTGGCAATGCAACTCTTTTTTTCTGACAGAAAAGGATTATTTTTTTTCGCGATCGTGGTAATCTGATTGGCTGACAAAATACGGTCCTTTACACCGGTGACCTTGAACACAGTGAGGTCGCCATCCAGGGCACTCTATTCTGTTACATTCCATAGCCCTAGCACCTGCCTAGCAGTGCCTAGCACTAGCCTTTTCCCTGTGCCAAGTTCCAACGGTATAATTTCGGGAGCACATTCCCTCCACAGACGTCCACAGATTGCATCTCACTATCCCTTTGATCGACCACGCCCCATGTACCTGGCATCAACCATCAATCCTCTCACAAAATCGTTGGAAGATATCCCCATCCTTCTTCTATGCTACCGGAATACACGTAAATTTATCGCTCGTCCGACTCACTATGCAGTATATATTTTCTATTCACCGCCTCAGGCTCTCACTAACTAAACCACAACCCTCAGGACCTGGTTCGCATCACTCTAGGATACTTGGTCTCGACCCAGACACTGTCCCTACCTTCCAGATATCGACACTGGATGCATGCAGAGGTCACAGTGTAGAGGTTGATGAAAGCGCCTATCAGGCTATGTCCATGGCTTTGGATGAGTTGACAGTCGTCACTGATGCGATGGAATTCGAATAAGAACAAGAACAAGAACAAGAACGAGATACATACCCCCCAAGAGGTTCAGACATCATCACGTCCAGCAGACTTTTTTATAAATCCCTTTCTGTCTCTGTATCTACAGAGCCTCCTACCTCCGGTTTTCAGACAGCGGTATGTTATCTCTCCGCGAGGCTTCGTCCACACGACGCAAAATAAATCCCGACCCCGATGCTTGCTACGACGTGTTTTTAGCGGGCCCGGACCTGATCAAGAAGTAACATTTGAAGTGGGAGGTATATACCTTGTCAGGGCTTGAGGAAGCGTGTAAGATGTTCGATCTAGATTTAGCTAGGTGTGTCCTGCTGTGTTCGGTGGTTGATTTGATATATTGTAACTTTGCCTGCTATAGAGCACATTTGATTGTTGTGAGAGTCGTCAATGGTGTGGTGGAACACTTCGAGTGTCCGGCGGTCCAGACAATGGCGGAGCGTGGTGATGAGGCGGAAAAGATTTTTTATATTCAGCTGGAGGACCAGGTGGAGGAGCTTCTGGAGGAGCAGGTGGATGAGCTTCTGGAGGAGTAGGTGGATGAGCTTGAGTCGACATTATTCTTTGGGGGGATCTTGTGAGTTATCATTTTTTGAATATTGTGCGCATACCCTCGTACATTGGCTACCTATGTATTCCCATTCCATCTCATGTATCCCTGCTATCATTTCTTGTGTTGCTGTCGTTGCATTCTGTTTCTTTCTTTCTGCTTTCTAGCATTTGCATCTTGGCACTTACGCATATCACCACTTGTCATCGTTCATCTCCATCATTCATTGTCCATATATCTATAGCTACATCCAAGTATCTTACATACTATAGAGATCATATACTTTTATCTGTATCGATATATAATAAATTGGATGGTATTTTCTTCTGGTTGATCATTGGATGGAAGTCTGGTCTTTTTACGTATATATTTATGTTGGCGTCCTCAAGTATAGCGACTCTGGAAACGCTCGAAAGGACTTCCAAAAAGTGCCAACTAAATAGTGACGACCGCGACTTCCATCTCTCATCAAAACTCAAGCGTTACATGTTATGATGCAACGGGATTGCAGGTTCAAGTTCCCATCCATTTTTCCTGACGACCGCATGCGGTTCAAACTTCAAGCTCAGGAAGGCCGACTCCTGGGCTCAACTTGCGCGTATTTTGAAATGGAAGTTGGCGTTGCTCAGACTTATAAACACGGACTTTTATTCTCCCCAAATTAAACGGGCAAGTCCAGCGTTTCTACCATCCTATACAAGTCCCCAAGTTCAGCTTTGCTGCGCAAGATTTAAGCTGCATTACGCACCGAAAGAGAGTTCTGTCATACTCTTGCACAACGACGTCAATCTGCCGACAGAAGATCACCTTTTAAATGTCCTGGGCGATGCTGTCAGACAGTGACATATCTCTTTCCTAAGACTTTTTTAACTACCTGCCTCGTGATTCCTGCGAGTCTGGCTAATCCATCGGCGAGAATATCCTATGGAGATTCGTAAACGGACAGCCGTCTTCGTTTTGGGCTGGAGGGATTCATCGGATTTAGCATTTTCATCGGAAACTGCCTGCAAGTCAGGGTAACTTGATCCATTATTAGTAACCTGAGAAATGGACGAGCCCTGCCCAAATCTTTATCAGGGATCTCCATGTCAATTAATTAGTCCAAGATTTCGTATAGGGCCCTTTCTGATCGCCTGTCGACACCAGATAAACGTACTCAAATACAAAAAGATTTCCATGCAGGACGAACCGCCACACGGCTGTGGTCACCGTCGGTGACAGTGTCATATGTACCACTAGATATGATACACATCTATGCCCATACGTCACCCTTCCGCATGCCTAAGTTATAAAGGACCGGTCCAAGCATAACCGTTCTCTTCTAGGGCAATAAACATACACCACCTTGTGCATTCCACAGCGAGGTCGCCATCTTTATTGTCCAAGTCACTCTCTTCCCATCCGGTTCTTCACCCTCTTCCAGTTCATAACTGTCACATTCAATAGCCCTCAGCCACCTAGCACTAGCTTTTTCCCTGCGCCAAGACCCGACGGTATTTCGGAGGTATATCTCCTCCACAGATCGGCTGTCCTCAACCTGGGTAAAGCTGGATGACAGCCTGGGCAAAAGGGGCGATAGGGTAGCGGGCGTGGAGGCATATCTGAATATACGCCTACGCTGTGCGATGCTAAGGGTGGGCGCGAAGAGGGAGAGGATATACTCTCGGATCTCAATGGGTACCCTGGGAAAAGAGAGGTCTTCTGTGGACGACAGCGTTGCATGGACAGGAGATGAAGCTTGGAGGAGGACTGGCCTCGAGTAACGTAGGAGACGGAGGGCTTGTCGTTCAGTCTCGCATTTCAACAACCTATTTCGAGTAAGGATGCGGGAGAGGAGGTCATCAGTAATTTTCCATGCCTCGAATATGCGTTGCAGGGGCTCATTGTGAGTTTCGTCGTCATCGTCTGTATCATCCACGGCTAACTGATTTGCATGTAATTCGACGGTAGGAATACGATAGTTGTGCCGCTGGATAGCGTCGATTATAGAGCGCACACCGCGCAGTCCGAATGCATTGCCGTTGCAACTGAAGGAACGGAGACGACAACGAGTGGAAGAGGACAGGTAGGCGACGATGTGTGGGCAAGAACGAGCGGTGATACCTAGTCCTGAGATATACAATTCGCAGAGGTGATGAGATTTGAGCGCTGGCAGGAATACCTCGATGAAAGAGTCGGACAGCCTTCTGTTCATCGAAAGAGATAGATGCTCAAGCTTCGAACTGTTGACTGCTTCAACAAAAGTAGTGAAAGTTGATGCACAACCATCGAGCTTGTTCTATGTGTATGATGTAGTGATCAATCATACCTGGGGAGATGGAACTACCACGTACATTTTGAAGGAACAAATGTTTAAGATGCTGGTTGTGCTTCAGATACTCTGCGATCGCCCAAAGTCCTCGTTCTCCGATATCATTGGCATTAAGACTGATGTAAGATATGTGGTATTTTCTGCCTTCAGAGGACTGGAGAAACTTGAACAATGAAGTGCAGCCATCATCGCCAAGTTCATTGTGGCCAAGGACAAGTCTGTGAACCGCACGACGCGCGGTGATGAGAGATATGAGTGCTTCAGCACCTGAAAGAGTGTATGTAGGCGGATAGAGTAGAATTAAATGATATCATATGAGATGATATGATCATGACCAATAACAGGACTGACATGCCTCGTGTGGAGTAAAGAGCGGCATTCAGGCAGTCAATCTCACCAGTTATCTTGGACACCTTGGCTGCAATACGGTTAGAAGTTGGTCGCCGAACCGACTGAGGATTTAAGGCAGTAGTAGATTCGATATAGCTATTGGGGGGTGATAGTGGAAGCATCGGAAAGAGACAGAACTTGGTTGGAAATTCAGATTGATTTCAAACATGTTCGAAGCGGGATGTGTCACACAACACTCAAGGCCGACTCCTTACTCGGTTTCGTGGCCCTTGGTTATCCTAGGGCTTGGGAGTTTAGGTGGGGATTGGACCCTTCGTGAATGGAAATGGCCGTAGCATATGCATTTAGATAATCCCCTACTGGCACACACACCACACACGAAACCACACTCCCCACTTTGGTCCACAAATACTCAAGAGTTGCCATTTCACCCTATGGGTTTGGCTAAGCAGAGACCACGGAACTAAGTTATCGCTCGGGATCGTATGACCGTGATGAACATCTTCAAATTCGCAGACACCGAATAAGATAATCGGTTCTATGCCGAAGAATCGATCAGAGAATAGGGTCGAATCATGAAGACATGCCAGTGTGTATCCAAGAGTAAGTAATACAGGTGCACCATTTGATCGGGTAGGCATAGTAGTACTAGTATACTTGACGGAGTATTGAGGGGCAGTTTGACGCTGGGAGGAAACAGATTATTAGGGAGCCTGCAGCCTGGCTGGCACAGTCCAGTACGCATATCTCTAACATAACTGATAGTGATACCGTGCGCGAGTAGTGACTAGTGACTGGCCAGCTTTCTTTATGACCGACGCTAGTTTTTCCTCCGAGTCACTGATAGGACTTTAGGATCACTGTCCACCATAAAACGTACTGAACCTTGAAGCAGCCCTCCTTAGACTGAGATTTCGTTATCAGTTTGGAAGTATTGTCATACCTCCAACACATCCCTTGTCTGGCAATGTCCGAATCTGTCTGAAAACTATCCGCTACCAAAGAAGTGTCCTAGAAGATGAGGGAATGCTGGAAAAAATGACATATCGGCCCGGGCATCCGAGTCGATTAAACATGACGTCATTGTCACTGTACCATCCCACAACTCCTCATTATGCCACAATCTCGTGTTAGCCTTCGCGGAACACCCATGGTAATGTACTTCATAACTTTTTAAAACTAAGCTTACGGAAGATGTCCACGGGTATCAAGGCTATCGCATGTGTGACGGTTATTGTAGGTGCACTCGGAGCTATGTACATGATGAGACAGGATGCAAAGGAGAAAGAGGGCAGGGAGTCCACATTCAGTTTGTCTTTCCTCGTTCTCATAAGAGTCAGTGGCATCATTCTCTGTTTGCTTGATAGAACACGGCGCAACAGGTCAGTCTGATATGCGCATGAACTCGTCCGACGTTAGCGCTGTAGTATCGGTGCCCAGGCCAGGGAAAGAGAGAATACACACCGGCGGAAGTTCGTAGAGGAAGAAGTAATCGACCAGAAAGTATCTCGTTACTTTCGAAGGTCTTATGCACTGCGCAGCGTATCGGACAGCTTGAACACAAAACCGAGACCAAAGTTCATTCCAACAATCCAAGATCGAGCACTAAATTATGATATTACATGAGCCTCTGGCGACTGGGTATTCACTAGTTTGTACATTGCAGATATTAGGACGATCACGGTGGAAGACAAGAAACCGAGAGAACAAAAACAAAAATAAAACCACTTTACTGATCACCACCTCAATACGACTTTCACCAGCTTTGAGACGCTAGGGCACGATCTGGTCCGATTCACAGGCTTGCTAGGAGCCCTTACGGGGGGTCGTGGCACGATCGGCAGAGCCCTATGCGCAGGGCTCTCTCTACGAGACACGGTGGATTCGCTGCGGACTTTCTGCTTTTTGACCGGCAGCTCTTCGTTCTTGTCTGGCAGTGATTCGGACCTGTCTCTCTTCCTGCGTTTCTCACGTCTGAGCGCGCGACGTTCCTCTTCGGCCTGATACTTGCGTTCAAGTGCCTAGCAGATGATGTTAATGGGACAAAGAAAAATAGATAGGCAGCAAAAAGAAATCACCAGGCGAGCAATCAGATCCTCTTCAGAGCCAACAGGTGGTCTTCTCCCTGTCGAAGTGGACGTGCCTGAGCGTGAAGGGAGTGGACAGTAAAGTCTTGGCTCTAATTCGTCTATTTTTGGAATAAGCATCGGGGGGCCTTGATGAAAAGGTGCAAAAGGGTTGATCGGCCTTGGGTTATACACCTCCGCAATTTTCTTGTTC
>QOVE01008332.1:0-12052 GCA_003521275.1 Tricholoma sp. MG99 | reverse complement strand
CAGACACCTGTTCGGACTTCATCTGCTGTCTCGAATGCTAATTGTCAAATTTTCTTTCTTGACCCTGGTATTCTCACCCCATCTACGATGATCTACCTCGTGGTCTCCGAACTTTGCAACACCGCATACGCCGCTTTGGTCCACAGGTATATCAAGGGTAGTATTGACATGAATGGTGGTGCGCCGTTGGCATCACTCACGGATTTAGATCGACCTAACTACATGGCAGGTAAATGGGGGATTTGAAATGGGCGTCAACAAAGGATTCCAGCGACTGGATCGAATGCGCTTCCAGGTGTACTCTACCCGCAACTGATATGACGATGGCTGCCGGAATACTGCCGAAGAAGTGGTACATATTGGCACTATGGAAAGAGGAGTCCGTTTTTGTGGAAACCTCATATTTCTCGAACCTACATCGGAGGGGGGGACGGGGGGTTGGCTTGAATCATAACTTAGCAGAGAGTACCAAGTCGTGAGTTGATCCCAAAACTTTCATTATCGTGTGCTGACTGATATGATAGGCCATCGGGGACATGTATTACTTACCATCTATCGTAGAGATATCATAGTCAGTGCTGTCCGCCTAGCACCATCACTACTCCGTTCCGTGAGCCACGACTACTTAGCTCACGCGAGGCCAAGTTTCATCGGCTGGCGACATTTCAATGGTCGATTCATCTTCATCCCACCGTACAAACGCACACCAGCGTACTACAAGCTCGTACTAGCGCACAAGCATACACCAATGTACAAGCCCAACTCTTCGCAAGAGTACGTTGCGTTAGACAATAGCGGTCACGTTCACCTGCATAGAAAGAACGTCGTGATGGATGTATCATCTACGATCCTTTCGGAGTAAGAGGTTTCAGTTCCACGCTTTGGCCGCCAGCTCTGCCATTAGGAAATATCTGTGCCTTGCTGGCTTTTCATCGATATCCTTCGTCACTTCCTGCACCATAATTGGCTTCAAGTCTCTGGATGATTCTTTCTGCATGACAACGCTCTCACGTACCAAAGAAATCAATTCTTCTGTCTCCTGCCTCTCGCCCAGCCGTCCAGATTATATCTATTGTTCTTTCCTGGTGATTCTTCAGTAGGACTCCCCATACGCTTAATTGGTCATGTTTAGACTCCATTAGTAACCTCCTTGCGGAAGAAGTGGCCACGTCTCATATATGGACCCACAAGCTAGCTGCTGCTAGGTGTCAAACTCGATGCTCCGGTCGCGATCAGTCAACAAGGACCATCGATTTTGATAACAAAAGCGTCGTCATCGACTTTGTGACACCCATCCCCAGAACAACATTATTTCTAAAAATAGACCAACACAACAACGTACACATGGACCCATAAGCTCATATACCTTCATCTCACTGCTTCACGGTGCCAACGTATACCAACGTCTATCAAATCTCTTGCTGTGCTTTTATTATCTTTTCGGGTCCCTGACAACTCGAGATTCGATCGCAGTACACAGGTTTCAAACTGTACGAGCCTGCTAGACATTGTATAAAAAGAGCCATGGACCTACTAGGTACCACAAACTATAGCCTTACAACGTCGTTTCCATTCTTCTCTGACTCAAAAAGTTCTTGTGTTATCGCAGCTTGAATGGTCGCAGCTCCCTCTGGTTTTTCGGATGGACACCGCGCAGGCCGTTCTGATCCGAGTCATCAGTGTCCAAACCCAGAGCTTACCCAAACGGTCGCTCATGTCGAGGAATTTTTCAGTTATAGACCACCAACGCTCGTCGCAGCCGCTGATCACACGGACTCAGAAAAGACGCGTAGCCCTGCAGAATTCGACAGACATCTTGACCCGTCCCTCAGGCTTCGTCGCGTCGTATACCTACCTTCGATCGTAGATGACTTGAAACAGTTAGCTGAAGATACTCTACGGTCAGCAGCAGATGCTCAGACGCTCCCTCCAATATCGGACATCTTCCCCGATCCTGCTGTGCGTCACCATCATTTCGCAACATTTCGTGTGCGCAAAATTCGTCGTGAAAAAGACATTCAGAACATCTACAACGAAACGACCGCTAGATTTTGTGCTGTTGTTGCCGCCACGCTCGAGTTTAACCTCCCTCATTGGAGCAATGGACATCTAGAGTGGACACTGGATAGCACCAAATCCCGTGGGGTTGCTGATGGCTTATGTCGGTTGGAAGAAACGGCTGTAGACGAAGAAATAGCTGCGCTATCAGACGAGTTGATGACTGTTGTTAAGGACTTCCCCGTCTTAGGAATATGGGAGTTCAAAAGCCTGAAAGCTGGCTCAATTAAATTTTTTGAGGCAATCGTCCGGCAATCAGCAGCCGAGGGAGAGTTTCGCTGGGAAGGTTGCAAGAAAGGAGTGCGGTGCCCAATTACACACAAAGGGGATAATAACGGTTTGTACGTAACCGGATCTAAGATGGCATTCGATGCAAGCGGGGAGGCAGACACTTGCAAGAGTACTTCTACCGAGACTCGCGTCACTCCTGGACCACCAACTTCTCAGATAAGCGAGTCATGTAAGTTACATGCCCGGCATATGACGCAGCAGGTGCACCCCAGTGTTTATCCTCACTTAAACTAATTTCATTTTGCCCGCAGACGTGGACCGAAGCTGTGAACGAGGATGCCACGTTTGTCGTTATCAACGCAGGCAACATCGAAATCATAGGGAAACGGGAACGAGCGACGCAGACCCTCTACATTTCTGACGTAATCGATGTTACCGCATGCGATTATGGCAAATTGCATACTGGGTTATATATTGCTGCCATCCGTGATGCGCGGAACCGCACCGCTCGATTACGACGTTGTGAGGTGCCTCCGGCTAGCTGGACTATCAGCCATTGCACCAAGAAGCCAAACAGCGCGGCAAAAAATGAAATGGTGAGAGACTTCAATCGCTCTTCATTCGGGACCTTCGGTTGAATGTTGGACAGAGGTCTTTATTGGTAGACATTCTGGCGTGCGATTGGCTTGCTGTCATTAAAGGATCTAGCTACAAACATCCCCCTTTCCCGTTTTATCATGATTCATACTGGATCCGCACCCCTCCGTTTGCTCCCATAGAGGAGACACGCAAAAACATGAAATGCTTCATCCGACTTTCGGTAATCAAGTATCTCGGATCCGACACATTCAGGGGACGGGTCGAGATGGGGGGAACTCCCTTCAAGGGGATTAAGGGAGAGTTCGCCGAAACCGTGGTTGTCAAATATGGAGGCACAGGAATTTCGACTGAACGACTCGAGCATGAATATCATGTACTTCAGCGGTTGGAAATGGCAGGTGTCAACGAAATCCCTAAAGTTATAGGATTATTTTACTATCAGGCAATCGAGGAGAACACTTTACCGCAATCTATGGCTGCGCTTGTCATGGAGGACGCAGGCGAACCAGTGGATACATCCACTCTTTCAAACCGCCACATGTATGTTTTGAGATTTCTTCTAGAATTACAAATCACTGACACGTAGTGCCACCTCGAACAGAGGAGCCTTTGAAAAAGTGCTGGATTCCATTCACCAAAGCGGATTCCTTCATGGAAATATTCAAAGACACAATCTGGTTATCCGCAACAATCTAAAACTTGAAGACACCGAGCGGGTAGCTATTGTGGGGTTTGGGGATGCTCTCTCAAAACCATCGGAGAAGGAGAATGCTGATGAACTAATGAAACTGATGTCGCTTTTACCCAATCCATTGAAACATGTGGAGAGCGGAAACCACACCCCGTCGTTCATAGATATATACCCGGACTCGGAGGCAGTCAAGCATTTAGCAAATAGTTCTCTCGAGCAGTCCCCATCCTATATTCCCCGAAAACGCACGAAACGTGCATGATCATCCGTGTAATTATATCCGAGTCATACATAGTTCATCGATCCATCTATACATATCAGTTGCATATCAGTTATCAGGCTATATCTTTCAAAGTTGTCATTGTTTGCTGTCAAATTGTTGTTGATCACATGCATGATCAGGTGATCTGTGACATTGTGCGTGCAAAGTGCAATTAATATTCAAGTTCAACTTACTTAAAGTTGATTCGTCATATTGATTCATTTCGCTCGACTTATTCACGCTTAAGGTGTTCATGTGCGACAGCTGGAATGAATTTATAAATTCTGGAGATGCAACAAGCCACCTACGAGGAACTACAACAAGAACTTGGTCTTCTTTTCGACTATAATCCACCCCTACTCGTTCCTAATCCGAAATCTTCATCCCTATGCCCAATCCTTGGCCACCCTCCTGCATTTTACGAAAAGCATCTAGATGACCGACTGAAATTGAAAAGGGTCATCATGATGCCTTCCTTTTTGTCTAGATTATCGGAAACAGTTGACAAAACGTTACAATCCATCGAACGACAGGAAATACGCTTACCTTTATATGGTCCCAGGGACCGTTTTCCAACCCAACGATTTCGTGCAGCCTTACGCTTTGACGGTTCAGTCGTCGACGCCGACTCAGTTGCCCGAGCATATCGCTGTTCAACCGCCGTTCATTGTATGACTATCGCTTCTATGCTCTTCCTTTCTCCTCGCGCCGCACGATGGGACAGCGCTCTTAACTGGATTTCAGACTTTTCAATGTCCTCAGAGGACCGCCGCGCGCTGGAGGAAGATTATGCACTGGAATTACTAGATATCCCGGGAACGTCATCGATTTCTCCAACAGCTATTCCGGACATAATATGGGACAGTATGGATAGTAAAATCCGCAAGCAGCTTTCACAAGTTGCACAGAGATCTCCTTCGATAGCGGTTTGGCAGATTTTCTCCATTTCCAAAGAGGCAAAACATTTCATGGATGACATGAGCGGCCTTGCGTCACTGCGGGATTTTCCTTATGATAAGTGTCAGACCATCTGGCATAGAGCCGCTTATCCTCATGACCTTCCATATACTCCCGATGCATTCTCGACTTCGTGGGGTGTTCCAGTTGCAACTCTTTCCGAAATGCCTTTCGAAACTCCTAAATCTTCAGCACCCTTACCTCTACCAGAACAAGGGAAAACAGCACTCCAGAGCAATGCTCTAGCTCATGCAGGGGATACCCTCAAGTCTGGTATACCGTCGAAGCTTAAAAAGGTTGCTGACAGAAGGCGTGACAGGAATAAGACAAGTCACTCAGCAAGTGATGAATCTTGGCCGCATGTTACGGTAGCTAGGAGGTCGAGTTCGACGGAAACCTGTCTTACGACGTCGTTGCTCCAGCATGTGGGTTATAGTTTTCTCTAGTCCGTAACAACGCACCTACTGATTTGATTTATTCAGGCTTGGCTTCGTTCAGTCCTAAAGGACAGCACATTCATTATCTTTCACTGTGGGAACTTTGAGAGGATCGGCTTCCGCCACCGTGCTACTCAGACTTTGTTTCTCTCAGAACTCATCGATATACAGAACTCCAAGGATCCTGGCTATGGGAAACTTCACATTGGACTGTACATTTCAATACTTCATGATGTGATTGAACGCACAGTACAACGAAGTTCATACGAGGAGGATCAAGACACCATGCATCCCAAAAGGCATCGACAGTTCCATGCTTCATCTGCCACTCCAGCTAAACGACCAAAGACAAGAGCCTACGCTGCTAAGGAACTGATGGACGCAATCGAGCGACAGAAAACATATGATGTACGTGTAACCCTAGCAGACATTTGCTTCTATTGACTTCGTTCTAGATAGTGAAAAGGGAGGCTTTAAATCGCGACGTTGTCTTGGTGCAATTACGATATGGATATTACAATTCTCCCGCACCAGCTTCATTTCTCCGGGTGGGGAAGTCGCTTTCGACAACCGACCAGACATACGCCCCTGAGCAGTATGTATCCTTAGTTATCGGTTCAGAGATTGCTGCTGGTGCCACCGGAATTGTACATAACGCTTCACTCGAAGTTTTTACGTCATCAGAAGGTGTCCACAGCCTTAAAGTTGTGGTCAAGTTTGCGTTGAAGCCTCAACAGCAGTCACGACTCCGTCATGAATTCACCGTTTATCAGCACTTAACTTCATCGGAGGTAGAAGGAATACCTTCAGTGTTTGGTCTGTTCAAGGACACCGAGAGCGATACGCTGGCTCTTGTGATGACACATGTTGGGATTTGCCTGCTGGATCGCGAGCCTAAGGCTTTGGAAATCATCGTGCGTGATCCAGAGCGGTAGGTTGCTTCACTGTTGTAGCACAAACTTGACTGATGTATTCTCCCATCTTCGTTAGTGCCGCGTTTATCCAAGTGATGAAAAATATTCACCGTGCTGGTGTTCGTCATCACGACCCTCGTGTGGAAAACCTCATGGTCCAGGACGATGGTAATGTTGCCATTATCGATTTCGACAGGGCAAAGCTCGATGCCAGCGAGAGGTCAAAGGAGCGCGAAATGGTTTATTTACGCGACATTCTGGATGGTCTATATCCTTCAAGAGATGGCTGGCCAAGTGAACAGACATCTCGAGCATCCGATACCGAGAGCTCCGATAAGCGTCATTCGAGCGACTCAGGAAGTGAAACGGAATGATACCCCCTCTCCTTGTCGACCCTTATTGTTGTATGTTTTAGTATCATCAAAATTCTCAAGTTGTACACTGTAGATGACATGTACAAAATGGTGACTTCTTCCAGAATTAATTCAACTTATTCGAATATATATCGTGTTTCGCTTTCGTACTACGTGCATGCATATGGTGTATATTTGGACATTTGAACAACTAGCATGTTACTAGTGACTGAAGGTTAGAAATGGGCTACGAGGAAATGCATCTACAAGACCAGTGTTAGCGATCTTGAGCTTGTTGGTAGTCTTGTATTCATGCACTGTCTCAGCGAACATGAAGAGCGAAAAGACAGCGTAAATCGCATTATGTGCTGCACATCCCATATCCCCGCGAATGCTCACTCTTTTCCTAGAGCGCTCACTTCATTTTAACCTCCAGTATGTTATAACATCCCCCAATTTCAGCCAGAGGGTTTCCAGCTGCGCAGCACCTTCGTGAAGTTTCTACTGCTTCCTCTCCTTATCGCTGTGCTCTGGCAACTCAGTGAAGAGCCCTTTTCAGGATTAGGCTGTTGCTTGACTACGTCCGGTTCTCTCTGGCGCGTGCTATGATTTGGTCAGAGGAATCCTACACTGCAGGCAGCAGGAGCGGTGACCGGGTTAAGCATGAATTGTTTACGGTGGCAATGTTTACGAGTCAGTTTGGAGCTTATGGAAGTTTCCTAGGAGAATCTGCATATATCGCCCAAGTAGAAGAATAGAATCGAGAACATAGCTGTGAGAGATACGAACCTCCTGTGCGAACTCGCTACTGAGGGCCTATGGCTCCATAATGGACCAATCGAGATATCAGGTAGACTGGTTGACTTTGAAGTTACCAATAGGTCGGCACGTCTGAGTCGGCTGGGGCTCTGGTCGTTATCTCGGCCTCGACCGTGACGTTGGTCATGATATGTGGATGTTTAAGGGAGAAACGATGTGCTGTAGCTGGTTTGTGTGCACGATTCTTGACTGCAGTGACGGCGAGAGTGCCAGACAGTTGTTGCAAGTTCAAAATCAGTCTTATCATATCTGAACAGGACAAAACGAAGGGGAACCCTGTACAGGACACCCGACACACGGTCAAAATGAAGAGACTGAACCGACGGATGCGATTGCCAACATACAGTGAGAGCTGAGAAGAATTGCATTGGTAATGTGTCGCTTACCGAAATATCTGCTAGAAGAATTGGGGCGTGCCTCTCGCCATAGGTAAATTTCCAGGTCTAACGGTTCGTGTATCATTGGGAAAATCTGGACAACGTTAACCACGATGTTCCGGATGTGCGACAAGATCTTCGCGTCGGTTCAAATTTGCGCTATGTGGCCTATATTCGTGTCAGGAGGCTGTTTCTTGCTGGGATGCAAGGAACTATATTTGACAAGATATTTGAAGCCTTCATCGACATTGCATCCTAAACGATGAAATGGTGGAGAATACAATAGTGGAGCCCGAGAGCCGAAGTCAATCGCAAGTGGTGGTCGTAAAAATAATATAACAGTACAGAGGTGACTTTGCACAACTTTGCACTGACAAGTGACACACCTGGCCTACTTACATACATACCACCACTGTGACCTGACCACCACCATCATTCCTCTTAACATCTCCTCGCTGATTTCATCGCTATGGAGGACGGCTTTACTTATGGCTCCTTGACTCGGAATCACACACAACCACCAAAACCCAGTCGGAACAACATCATAAAACCGAAGGCCTTCTCACTCACTCAGAGCGTAAACCAGCGTGAAAATATCATCCCAGACGATCGTCTACGTTTTCCCGAGACCTCCCATACGAATGCCATCACAACTGGAGGCGATCCTAGTCGGAGCGCGAAACCTCGCCCTCCAATCTTTCCTGCGCTACACCGTTTACAGAAATCCCAGAAGCAGCAAACGCCACAAAAGCCACAGTCGTCGCCTTTCCTTAGTCTCTTGAAAACGTCCAGTCCTATGTCAGTATCAAAGCCCGCAAACTCGGACGATATCTTCAACACGCGTTCGCGTTTGGATTTCCTGGATTCTTCTCCGCATGGCGACCATAGTACGGATTTTTTAATATGTTTGAATGCATAACAGACTTATCTTGAACTTTCAGCAAACAACGATTTACCACTTTCCCCGTCTCCGCAACCGAAAAACGCGCATACAGCTCAGCTCCAGATTTTTCCTACTCGTTCTCCCTCGGTACCCCCGATCGCGAGGTCAGCATCGGGGTCGAGAGTGAGAGCACATTCCTCGGCATCCTTACGGCAGGACCAGAACGTTTCCAACCTTGACCGCTCAGCCGACTTATCAACGCCTTCAAAGTCAAATGGTCTACCCGATATCGCGATTAATGCATTGCGGGAGCTGCAGGTGGTCAGTGACGAGCTCGCAGAGGAGGTCCGTCTTCCTAGCAATCTTCTCGATTTTATTCTTCTTACATGCTTATTTTCTCAACATCTTTTACAGCGCCGTCGAAAAATGTCCATTCTCGACCAACTCAATGCCCTCTCTACTGCGTATGAGTCACGCATATCAGATCACAGCATGCACCAGCAAGAAGCTAACTCGACCCGCCAAGAACTGGACGTGGCGAAACAAGAGCTTGAAAGTCTTCGAAAAGCCCTTACTGTAGCGGAAGGCGATAAGGAAAAGAAACAACAAGAACTCAACGAGATTTCTGCACAGCTGGAAAACGTTTGGACGGAATTAAAGGAAGAGAAAGAGGACAGGAAACATAAGATGTCCAGCATAAGAGAGCGGATGGCAGAGTTGAGCACAAAGTACGTGGACCGCATTTCATCTCGTTCCTTGTCGTTTCGTTGACTTTTCGCTTGGTAGCTACACAACGTTGCAGACATCGTTTGGTTCCCTCAAAATTTCGTATGACACCTCTCAAGCTCTGCTAAGTGAGGTGCGTCACGTTCGCGGATGGGCATCCGACGGATTACGGGGTATGCTTGCGCTAGCCTTTCGCTAGTAAAAAACAAAGCTCATATCATTGCCTTAGATCTCGAACCTCTTCTGGATTCCGACAAGAACTACACCCGTGCAGGAGAGGTAAAAGTCCTTCTCGAGGAGCTGCAAGATGAATTGATCGCTTGTCCGTGTCTATTCAATTATTTAATCCCCTGCGTTCTTAATTGCACCTGATAGCGCAACGTGTGAATGACCTTTTACGCGACAAGCTACATGACCACTCGTCGCAGCTCGCCGAAACGAGGGACCGCGTACGAGAGTTGGAGGGTGCCAAGAAAGGACGGCTGTCCGAGATAATAGCGATATTAAGTGGCACAAGCTCGGCTGAAGCTGGAGAACCGACAGGCGGAGGGCTTGGTGGGACTTTTCAAAAATGTCGACCATTGTCATTCGCTGACGAGGGCCACTTTAGCGGAGAAGATTCAAACTCTAGTCAAGAAACTTGCGGAACACGAGCACCAGACAGTCAAAGGGCAAGCCAACGCGGCTGCATCAGAGCTACGTTGCGAGATTCTTATGAGGCAGTTCGTTTGTTTATTGTTCGTATCTCCTGTTGACTCATATGCTATCAAAACAGACTGGAAGAAGTGAAACAGAGATTAGCGGAGAGGGTTAAGGAAGTCGAGGACCTGTCGGGCGTGCGGGACGCGTATGTAATCCTCCGTTTTGTCTTTAGTGGTGCTGATACTTCCTCGCAGCAATCGAGCGCTCGAGACACAAATCCGTGGACTCGAGGCTGTGCAGCAAGTGATGCAACAGTATGCTATTTTCTTGTGCATGTTGAGTGATTATCTGCTCAAATTAGTATGGTATAGGACGACCGGCAAGCTGAAGATCGCTAACAATGATCTTCGGGCGCGGGATAAGGAGATGCTCATCCGGCAAAGCGAAATAATGGAACTAAAGGCAGAGAAGGCTGAATTACAAGCTTTGTACGGGAATACGCTCTCCTCGTCCCTTGCGACATCTAACATGAAGTGCTTAAAGCCTTTCCGAGGCCCAGGATGCTGCCAAGCTCGCGGGGGAGGCTACCAGAAGGGCCGAGGAGAAGTATTTCGAAGAATCTCGCAAGCTGAGTGCAATGGAGGGGAAGTGTGAATTTCTTCATACACAGCTAGCAAACCTGAAGATAGAGTGCGAAAAAGCGACACGCGCAAGTCGTCAGGGTGATCTGTTCGAGGCAGAATTACGCCAACTGAAGAAGGATACTGCTGCACGAGATAATATGTAGGGGTCCTCGTCGATCTCCCTTGCATTTGTTGATAAGATGTGGTTACAGGCTTAGGCTAGCTGAGGACCGAACTCTGTTATTGCAGACCCAAGTTGATACACAGGCTGCTGCCCTTCGTGCTGCCGAGACACATAGCGAACATTTACAGGTGGACGTTGACCGTTGATTGCTTTGCGTCTAGTCTGCTTGATACTGATTTTAGGACCGGCTGCTGGTTTCTGAAAATCTGTTCGCGGTAAGTCAAACGCTTCCACGTCTCTCACGCTGTTCGTCATCGATATGCGTAGGACAAACTTGCCTCTGCTTCTGGAAAGTACGAGATGGAGCTCGCTGTGCTCCAAGAATGTAACACTAATCTTGTGCGTACGATGGACGACCTCAAGCAGGATTGTGCTTTAAAGGAAGCCGCACTCCTCGCCGCCCCTGCAGAGTTCAAGACCGAGATGGATAGGCAGGAGGCTGCCAGCGAGAGGCTTGTCAAATCAGTGGTGAAGCGTGCGGAGGCAGCAGAGCAGGAGGCAGCTGGCGTCAGGCGTGAGGCGGAAGGGGAGCGGCGTATCAGTGAGGAATTGAGGAAAAGGATTGAGGTGCTGCAAAGTGAGCGGAGACAGGTGGAAGAAGCGGGGAGGAAGGTGGTGGCGGATGCAGAGGGAGCGAAAAACGAGCAGATGGTCATGATGAAGAAAACAATGGCAGAGCTGGAAAGAATCAATCAAGATCTTGTGGCGAACGCCAAAACACTCAGGGAGAGATATGAGACGAATGTCCTAGTGGGTCCTTTGTTTCATTTAACTGTTCGTATTGCATGAATTCATGTGCACAAATTATCTAGACGGACGAAGAGAAGGATTTTGTTGCTTGGCTACTGAAACTTTCTCACTCCCTCCACGAACAGGAAGACGTTGCAAAGGACAACGACCTTCGGAGGGTTCCTAGTCTTATTTCATTTCAAGCGTAGTATGATGCGACTAATCCGATGCATTGTAGCGTGAAAATTTGAACAATACTCTACAAGCACGCATTCATGAGCTCGAGTCGGCTCTTGCTCGGCTCTTGCACAACAAGGACAAGGATACTGATGGTCTACCTAAATCCATCGTCGACCTAAGGATGTGGATGTCGAGCCCGATCGGTCCAGATCACTTGGTAAGCCTATGGTTTCTTTCTCTAGGATGCTACCTTAAGATTATTCACAGTCAAATCTGGCAACTTCTGATGCTTCTACGGAGACACCCCAGGCTTCACGCGTTTTTCCTTCTCTGGCTGTATCTGCTGTTGCTTCCTCTGGTGCTATTGATTCTACTCTGCTTGCTGG